>WNYA01001091.1:0-72312 GCA_019512145.1 Engystomops pustulosus
GAATAGTTCAACAAATAGTCTGCTCTGAATCCATCAAAGGACACAAGGATTAACTGGGGTACAGAACTACTACCAGAGTCCACTATGGCTGCATAGACCAGGGCCACCACCAGCATGTACATCCTGAATGTTCTTCTAGGGGTATTTATCTGGAAAAAAAAAGTTTGAGTATTTTAAAACTTCACGAATCTAGAATAAAAACCAAATGACATAACCATTCTCGATAGCCAACTTAGTGGATGGGTGTCAGACCTCCTTATCCCATGGAAGTAGTATCATATCAGAACATCAACTGCAAACCTGGGTCCGGCGAATACTCGAGGGAGTGTGGCGATACCGTACTCCCATCAGTCAATCACATGGAATAAGGGAGTGTGGCGATACCGTACTCCCATCAGTCAATCACATGGAATACATGTGGTGCCAACTGGAAGAAATCATACACCCACTATACATCATACACCCACTATACATCATACACCCACTATGCCCCCGGCTACACCAGTACCTACCAGCATCTACCTCACCAGGTGGGGCCTCACAGGCGGAGGCGGGAAGCATGTCAGAGACTCTCATCTAACCGGAGTAGTGAGATGGACAGGGGGTTGTGTTGTGCACATGAGTGACAGGATCTGTCCAGAGATCATCACATGTGTCACCCACATAGTGCTCCAACTACTGCCTCACCACAGTCATAGAAGTCACTCTAATACTGCCCCCTACATACAAGAAAATAACTACTATAAAACTACCCCCTATGTACAAGAATATATCTACTATAATACTGCCCCCTATGTACAAGAATATAACTACTATAATACTGCCCCCTATGTACAAGAATATAACTACTATAATGCTGCCCCCTATGTAAAAGAATATAACTACTATAATACTGCCCCCTATGTAAAAGAATATAACTACTATAATACTGCCCCCTATGTACAAGAATATAACTACTATAATACCGCCCCCTATGTACAAGAATATAACTACTATAATACCGCCCCCTATGTACAAGAATATAACTACTATAATACTGCCCCCCTATGCAGGACTGTAGGGACTTGTAGACCAGCACCATCAAAACCGATGCTCTTGACCCGGGGATTTGCCAACCTCCAAAACAAATCTTTATTGAATGACAGGGACCATTAAATTGTTGTGGGTATGTGGGTAGGCCACAGCATTTATTTTTTTGAAAAAACCTTAGTTAATAAGTAACAAAACATTTAAAGTGCAAAAATTGAAAAACAAGAAAAACAATTTTTCATAGAAAAAAAAACCTTCGCCCGAAATGTCGGCTGCTGGACGGCAGACGTCATGTGGGGGCCTTCCTTCTGCCTACGGGCATGTGAAAACTCCGCCACAGGAGCAGCCGCTTTAAAAATTATTAACGCCGGCTGCGACCCCCCACACATGCCAAAGCCATAGCTTTCTCCGCCAACTCCTGAAGGCCCAACAAAAAAATATCCATACCGATAGCATTCAGATGGACTCCGTCCCCAATTAACAAATGCCGGTTGTCCCCTTCCAAGTCTTTATGCCGAAAAGACACTCCTCCTAGAGAAGCTACATGTTTTGAAATCCTAATATTTAGGATTTTCCTAGCCCTTTCAATTCCTTCGTGATCCCTGGCTCCTCTCCAGTGGCATCGGGGTATAACCTCAGACCATGCCAACGACATTGACCTAAATAGCGAAGGGAAGCGAGAGAGGTCCTGCTTCATAAGGGAGATCAGTTCCCCTACTTTTACCCGGCCGAGGTCATTACCTCCAGCGTGCAAAATGACGACCGCCTGTTCCTGACAGTTTCTACTGATCTCAGCTACCTCAGCCAGGACCTGGGACCACCTCATGCCGCGAGTGCCGCGCCAGTGCACCTTTGCGTTAGATAGGCCTAAGTTCCGTCCGCATGGCCGCACCGCAGCTCTCCGCTCAGCCCAATGAATATATGAGTGGCCCACTATCCAAACATGCCTGACAGCACCTGAAAAGAGGAAGGCTAATTAAAACAAGGGGTTGAGATCTGGCCGAATGTAGGATTTAAAGCAATCGGATTTCCAACGGCCGAGTGATTTTATGGCATCGGCACTCATTCCACAGGAGTGGGCGGTAGTCGCCGCACCAATGCGGAATGAGTGGGTTCCGAATTCTTTTGGGTCCAGGCCTAACAGGGTGAGAGTTTTTTTGAAAACAGAATAGAATTGAAAACGTGTAAGAGGGGCACCCGATTCGTGTACTAGGAAATTTTTGGAACCCGCCGGGCGAAGCTGCGCAAAATTCCATACATGGAAGACAGGGCAGGGGTCAGAACCCAAAGGCAAGATGTACAGCCAAGTGCCTCTGCCAAATATGTCTGTTTTGGAGTAGCGAATGCGTATTTTAACGGAGGATGGGGAGGGAATAACGTCCGACTGCAGTAACCCACCCTGTTTAGTGCTGCTAAAGGGGACTAACTCGCCGATACGAAGGGCCCCGAAAAAAGACATGGAGAAAGCCGCTTTGAATAAGGAAGCCTCAAAGGCTGAGCTGCAAACCCCATCCAAAGCCCCGATGATCCGATTTAGCAGGGGAAGTGATACCGGTCTACGGGAATCTTGTGTTGACCCCATCCGTTTCCATCCTTTTAACAATTGTTTTAACAGGAATGATTTTGTAATATCTGGGCAGTCATGCAAATTTAACATGAACGCTAACCCCGCTAAACTAACTTTTGCCTTGTGAAATGAAGCACCTTGATTTTTTAAAGAGGCTAGCCAATCAAGAGTGTAATTGAGGAGGAGGGATTTCTCCGCGGGTATGGTACCGCCAGAGAAGATTAACCACTGGTTCCAAGCTGCTGAATATTTTTGCCACGTTGCATCGGATAAAGAATTCCTCATCAGTTGTACAAGCTGTTCCCGACCAGCTTCCATAAGTGCTGCGGGCAATCCGTCCCTACCTCGTCTGGTGACCCGTGGAGCTCCCTGAATAACTGCAATTGGGAACAAGACAAGGCATTAGCCGTGTCGTTCGCCGCATCAGAGACATGCCTTGCTCTGAGCCAAATATTAGTTTGTAGGTATCTAAGGACTAAGTGACGGAGCAACGCAAGCACCGGATAAGAGGGTGAGGAAAGGCTGTTAAGGGCCTGTACTACCGCCTTATTACCAGACCACAGACGAATCCGATTGTTTGCCAAGAGAGGGGCCCAAAGATCTAAGGCTACCAATACAGGGAAAAGCTGCAGGAGAGTTAAGTTGTTCGTACCTCCTAATTGCAACCATTCTGTGGGCCAAGAACCCCTGCACCATTTTTTACCATAGATGGCAGCAAAACCGTGGGAGGGGCAAGAAGAGACAAAAAGGCTTAGGGAAGGGCTATCGACCTCTATCTCTTGAAGGATGCCAAAACCATTAAAATCCTTGAGGAACACCTGCCAAACTGAGAGGTCCTCCTTCAGGGGTTTGGTAAGGTAGTTGTAGCAATGGCAATAGCAGAATTAGTGGTGGTAGTAGTAGCAGCAGTGTCAGTAATAGCAGTGATGGTAATATAATCAATGGTGGTAGTACAAGCACAAGTGGCAGGTGTAGCAATGGTAATAGGAGTGATGGTAGTAGTAGTAGACGCAGTGTTGTTTGTAGTTGTTGGTTGTATTAGTGGTAGAAGTAGTAACAGCAGGACTGTAGGGACCTGTAGACCAGCACCATCCAAACCGATGCTCTTGACCCGGGGATTTGCCAACCTCCAAAACAAATCTTTATTGAACGACAGGGACCATTAAATTGTTGTGGGTATGTGGGTAGGCCACAGCATTTATTTTTGGAAAAAACCTTAGTTAATAAGTAACAAAACATTTAAAGTGCAAAAAGTTGAAAAACAAGAAAAAACAATTCTTCGTAGAAAAAACCTTCGCCCGAAATGTCGGCTGCTGGACCGCAGACGTCATGTGGGGGCCTTCCTTTTGCCTACGGGCATGTGAAAACTCGGCCAATGCTGTGACATCTGAAAATACAGAGAAAACAGCCAGAAACCGGAATGCCGAGAAAACCTGAAAAGAAATATAACCTGAGGGCAGGGTGGGTGGGTGACTTCTCGCCGCTTGGTCCAGGCAGAAGAAAAGAGGACCCCCCCCACGTGCCCCCAATGCTTTTAAAACCATGGGCGGGCTCTGCAAGTCGGTCCCCCACCTCCTTTAGTTACTGCCCAAAAAAGAGGGGCCAATCGCCTCCTTCTGCATCCATTAAAATTAAATAAAATCCCCCTACAGTCCCCCGCCCCTTCTCTATTTGATTTGGGGCTAGTGAAGTCAGTAGTAACAATGGCGGTATTAGGAGTGGTGGTAGTTGTAGGAGTGGTAGCAATAGTAGCAGTGGATTCTAGCAATGGTGGTAGTAGGAGTGTCTGTAATAGTAATGGAGGCAGTATTAGTATAGTAGGAAAGTCAGTGGTGGCAATTTTGGTAGCATTGGTGGTAGTAGTAGTAGCTGTGGGGGTTGTAGTAGTAGTGGAAGGAGTAGAAGCAGAGGCAGTAGTAGCAATTGCAGTATTTGGAGTGGTAGTAGTAGCAGTGGTAATTCTAGCAATGGTGGTGCAAGTAGCAGCGGTGGCAGTAGTAGCAATGGTGGTAGTAATAGTAGCAGTGTCAGTGGTGGCATTAGTAGTTACACTGGAAGCAGAAGTAGTAGAATTGCTAGTAGTAGTACTAGTGGTTTTAGTAGTACTGTAGCAGCGGTGGCAGAAGTATAAGCAATAACACTTGAAACACCTTATGAAATACAGGCGGTCCCCTACTTAAGGACACCCGACTTACAGACAACCCATAGTTACAGACGGACCCCTCTGCCCACTGTGACCTCTGGTGAAGCTCTCTGGATGCTTTACTATAGTCCCAGACTGCAATGATCAGCTGTAAGATGTCTGTAATGAAGCTTTATTGATAATTCTTGGTCCAATTACACCAAAAATTTTGAAACTCCAATTGTCACTGGGGCAAAATAAAAAATTGTCTAGAGCTTCCATTATAAAATATACAGTTTCGACTTACATACAAATTCAACTTAAGAACAAACCTCCAGACCCTATCTTGTATGTAACCCGGGGACTGCCTGTACAATAGAGGAAGATGAATATAAAATTACAAATCTGACAGTGGTGAAAAGTGAAGGATGGCTGTGCCAGGGAGACAGGGGCAGGGTCGTAGCCATTAGGCATCTTTCCATAGGACCTTAATGTTTTGGGCACAGTGGGCAGCAGATATTAGGAGCATCTCTCTGGAGGTCCTGTTATGCCCTGCATTACAAGGACCACCTCTTGATATGAAGGGCCACTGTGTAATGCTTCACTTGACCTATAGGGGCACTGCAGGCAAACTTACTGTCATGTTCTCTTATAGATCACACACAATCAGTGGTTGTTCGTATAATGCTCCTTGATCTTGTAATGTTTATCTTCTTAGCAGAAGTTTTCTTTGGGTCAGACAAGGCAGGTCATACAATCCCATGGTTCCCTGTAATGTAATCTCTCCATTAGAGCCCGAAGGTGTACATAAACTTATGCCGGTGGCTTCAAGGCTAGCACATGATGTGGTCACCCTCCTCCCAGCATTACATGTGATACTGTAATTACATTTAGTCCTTTAATTAGAGATAAGAAACGTTAATGAAGAGATCAAACATAAGCTCAAAAAACACAGTAAAAACCATGAAAAGATCTAAAGTAGATGCAGCAAAGCGTCGCGCATAAGTCATACAGAGGGGATTGTACCTGCTGACCTCAGGGGAACCTGTCAGCGCTATTTAGGACACTTAGCCAATCACTGGTCCATAACTCTGAATTATATTAAAAAAATAAAAACCTTTTTAATACTTAAAGGGAACTTGTCATGAAGATACAATAACCCTTCATCTCCCTTCTATCACCCTGTGGCTTTTTAAAAAAGTGCAGCATATTCATCCCAGCTTGAATCTGCCTCCTCCCACCGGTAAAATCCTTTCCAAAACTTTTTCTGCCTTTGTTTATATTAGCCCCACCCACTTGCAGGTGGCTCCGCCCATCATAAGGTGCATAAAATGAGGAAAACCATTCTGGTAAGAACAGGAAATGGACAGGGAGAGGACTTCCTGTTTGCTCAAGTAGAGATTTGAACAGACACTGAGCTGTCAGTCAAAAGAAGGGAGTGTGGCTCACTGGCAGCCTGGGAGAAAACTTGACTCTGCTCTTCAGAAGTTGACTCATCTATACTAATTTGCATATACAGTAGAAAAACTACTGTAATTAAGATGCCTTAGTGGCAAATAACTTTAGGTGAAAAGGGCAGAACTTTTAACCCTTTACCAAACAGGCACAATTCTGATGACATGTCTTCTTTAAAGTTGGTTTACAAAAAATCTTGGGGGTTGCAATAAAAAATAGCTTCAACCTCGCTTTTACTGGCCAATCCAGTGTCCTGGCGGGAGTCGATTCGCCAACGTTTGGGGCGTAAATGGCATCTGTCACAAGACTTCCTGCAGCCAATCCGTGACCTCAGTTTGCCCCAGTGACAGGAAACATGTATCATTAGTGGGGACACTAGGTGGCCCATGTCTGTGGACACTTCAGGCCCTGTTGGGAACTAGAGCAGGGTAAGTATACTTTACTTTTATTTTTTTCCACACCTGTCCTGGACCCCCTGGTAGGTTCCCAGTTTCTTGGAAAAACTTGGAAAAACCCAAGTCCAATGAGCCCCATAAGATCCATCTCTGGTGCTCCTGGTACTTGCATCATGGTTCAACAAAGGAAATCTCCTGCTCTGAAGGTTTTAATACAGACTTGTGTAATGAAGCTGATTGTTACCGTTGTGTTTCAACTAAAATACAAAAAAGGCTATTTTCCAAGTAGATTAATAAATGGATTTGTATTTATGAATATTCTACTCAAGGGGTATTCCCACAAAGACAAGATTCTTAAATATACACAGTATAACAACATAACACATTCACATTCAATGTTATTAACAAAAATACAGCATTTAACAGATCTAATTTCAACCTGTCGCTATCAGTCCTGGTGTACACAATTTTGGTTGTCCCTGGATCTGACCGTAAATCTTCTGACTATGGTTGGATTCTTCTCATGAATAGCTTCTCTGCCGTGCTCTCTGCCTCCTGACCCTCCCCCCTGCATTACAAGACCAGCTCAGACCCAGGCACTTCCTTCCGGCAAGCAGCGTGCAAAGACTTACTATACAATCTACAGACAGAGAAGAACTTTATTTGGGATCCAGCTCATGGATCTCATCATCTCTCATCTCTGATCTGTCTCATCTCTCTTTTTCTATGTGTCAGATACTACTGATTGAGGACACATTGATTATTGTGAGGACACACCCTGAGGACACGCTGATTATTGTGAGGACACACCCTGAGGACACACTGATTATTGTCAGGACACACCTCTGAGGACACACTGATTGTTGTGAGGACACACCCCTGAGGACAAACTGATTGTTGTGAGGACACACCCCTGAGGACACACTGATTGTTGTGAGGACACACCCCTGAAGACACACTGATTGTTGTGAGGACACACCCTGAGGACACACTGATTGCTGTCTTAGTTTTCAGTATTATATTATATCATTTTTGACCTGAAACCTGATATAGCTTTTTCTCAGAACAGAGGGGAGGGATTATTGAGAAGTTAATGCAGAGAGCACAGCAGTGTGAGGACACACCCCTAGTGCACTTGCAAACTACAATCCTGGAATATAAATCCATATTTCAAACATAATTAATCCATATAAGGATGTGATTTTTGCATATACCACTGAATATTGATCCAATTCACAGGATTTTTTTTAGGATTTTGTCTGATCACTTGATGGAATGTATAATAAGTGACCCTCTAAGACTATTACATTGTGTACTCAGTATACAACATCTCCGCATTTCACAAATAACATAACAAATCAGACACGACACATGTCCTATCTCACGGTATGGAGCTAATGATGTGAGAAGCCAGGAGTGCAAGTCCCGCAGCGTGATTATCACAGTCCTGCATCTAGCGCATCCATAGTCTCATTTGTGACACTTGACCTAGAAAACATCTAACAATTACCGAACCTGCAAAATCCCCATGAGTGCAGGAATATTTTTCTTTGCAATTTTTATATCAAGCAATTAGTGGGGTTCCCGGGGGATGTGCGATGTGCTGCGGAGGGGATTACTTTTTCTGATTTAGTGATTGGATTTGGTCTTTCAGTGTAATATTGATGGAACACAGAGCTGCATATGTTCTCCATAAGGAGTGAACCAAATGCAACATCCCCCAGCGGGGCCTAGCCTGTTCTTGGGGCCTGGATTGTGAGCTCCATTGGGGACGGATTTGACAAGTTCTGTGCAGCGCTGCGTAATCTGTGTGCGCTATATAAATAAACAATTTATTATGAAGAAAGGTCTCTGTCAATTCTCCCTTTTTCCCTACAGGGCCACTGAACCCTGTAATGAAGATATGATAGCGGTCACTGAGGGCATCAAAGACAGATGTCAGAAAAAGGGTGATAACATGAAGAAAGGCTCCTGTAAAGCCTTCTTCTGCCTTTCCCATGGGATCACTGAAGACACTAAAGACAAGAGGTAACAGGTAAATGGTAAAAGGGGTGGAAATATGTAGAAAGGTTCCTAAAAAGTCTCCTTACACCTACAATAACCCTCCCAATGCATAGGTTAGGTAGGTGTTGCATAATTGTCCCTCTCCTGTCTGGTGAGCCTGCACAACTCAATCAGAAGCTACTGCCCTGGTAAACTTTGTAATCGCAGCTGTAGCCACTGCCTGGTAAGGCAAGAGTTACAATCTTGGTTGCCTTTAACCAATGATATCCTTTGTCTTATTGTAAAGCAAGCTGTAAGGTGGTTGGCGGTTGATGTCACCTGACTAGGGGAGTATAAAAACCCCTTGCGGGCGGGAGCACATGGTCTGAGGATTTAGTCAGCTTTCTAGAAGCAAGTTCATCGTGCAGCTCCTACAGAGCTGCTGTCCAGACACACTACCAGGAAGAAGAGGTGTCTCGGGCCACTGCCTGACAACTATAGCCAGTCAGGAGACTAAGCCCCAGAGCAGAGGTCCATTGTCTGGACTCGGCTCCATTTTCACCATCCCAGCCTGAAGCTACCAGGCTGTGAGCAACCCTTCCTGCGGTCCAGCTATCTCCTACCAGCTTTCCAGCCCGCTGAACCTGCTGCTGATGTTTGGGCGTTGCCTGCCGTTGAAGTAACAATAAAGAGCTGTGAGTTGATTTGCACAATGTTGCCTCAGTGTGATCCCTGGATTAGGCTGCTTCACCATCACGGGCTTCCCCATCCTCCATCACCCAGGGATCCCTGTATACACCACAGGGGTTGCCCTAGGGAGAAACTCATTACATTAGCCTCTCCATCCATTATTCTTTCACACACCACCTACTGGAGACCTGCCAGTTTGTAGGCCCATCCTCCGGTCCCAATACCAAGCACCGTGACCATCACATGCCAAGTGCGCATAAGCCAGCCACTCCCGTATTCTGGCCCCCAGGCAGTCTACAGTCACTCAAAGAAAGACTTGGATAGTCTTCCATATACTATGAAGTAAATCCATAAATCTTGGAATCGGCTTTGGAAAAAATATATTATTGCTAACCACTTATGTCTTTCCTTACATGTAGGAAACCCCAGAGGTTCTGGCAATGGTAGAGGAATTCAAAAGAGTCCTAGATATCATCTTCTGTAATGAAAAAAACACAATTTCTGGTCGCAGCAGCCATGACGGGATCACACTGGGCTTCTTTTACATTTGTAAGGCAAATTAAATCCTCAGTTGAATGTTTTTTTGACCGAACATCTGTATCTGTATCATACCGAGCCAATCGAAGACACTGTCCATGAACACGATCCCACTACTTCTGGGGAATATTACTTTTCTTAGCAAAATAAGCTGGGCTTGATATTATTAAAAAATGAGTCTTACAACAGATGTAAATTATTCCGGGTTTGGGTGGATTGCCCATGGAAAGAACTTCCAGTCCAGAGCGCTGAGCTCTGTGCACACATTTTGTTAATTGGATAAACTGTGATCAATTTAAGATCAATTTGGTTGTAAACCAACTCCACAGTTTGGAATTAAAGAGGACCTCTCGACACCTCTTACTTTTTGCTTCCTATAATTGGCTCTGTCCCACTCATTCCAGTGCAGTTGGAATATTTTCTCTAGCCTCCCACCATTCGTGAGCAATCAGAAGATTGGGTGCGTAATGTTAATCTGGCTCTATATTGCCAGGTGGGTGGTCCTGGGTCGGAGCTTGTGAGTGGTGGGGGCTGGAGAAAAAAATTCCAATTGTGCTGGAATTAGTGAAGCAACATCTATCAAAGGGTTGGTGGAGGTGGTGGTCACTTTGAAGAATAGTTCTCACACTGAGCTTAAGAACAGTGATGCATGTTGATCTTATGGTTGTGGATATTCAGGAGAGAAGGTTAAAAACTTGGGCAGAGGTCCCTTCTATGAAACATGACCTCTCTGTCATCACAACCCTGTTGCAGAATACATAGATTATGATCTTGGATTTCCAGCACGGATCTACAGTAGTCCTCTGAAATGCTAGATTTTGAATGCCCTCTAGGCAAGTTCACATGGAGCCACGGGTCTCCACCACAAGAGATGGAATTTGCGTTAACCTGGACCTAAAACTCTCAGAAGATCTTGTTTGAACTTTGAGCCTTGTCTTTCCACTGTTCTCATATTTCTTTTTATTCCATCCTTACCAAATTCCTTTGGAGTCATAAATCTTCCCCATAAGATATTGAGGACTAGCGTCAGATATGCCAATCGTAATAGTTGTAGTGTTTCCAACGCTTCCATGCTCCAGAGCTGAATTCATTTCAAGAATTTCCACCAGTTTTTTGGCATGCGTTAAAATAAATGTGTTGGGCTGTCTGAGCAAGATCGTCTACATGTCCAGAACTTCCACTTTGCTCCAAAATGGAAATCATTGTGCAAAACCCCACGAAAAAAAAGTTGGTATTCCCAATGATTGAAAAGTGTTAGACTGTGCAAGGACTTCAATTGGTAACACCTATTTGTCAATTTATGGATCAATTTCTAGGAGGGATAAGAGAGGAACAGCAGTGCATAGTGTCAGGAGAGGTTGAAGTCAGTCTACTTTCTGCTATGGAATTTTTTACCAATTAAAGCTTGGTTAATAATTAACAGATCGACTGATGTAATTTTTTTATACGAGTGGTTAAATGAATGTTAATTATTAGCTCAAATACACTGCATGAGTGAAGCAGAATCCCAAAAATTCCACAGCATGTCCTAATACATCCCTGCATCACTATGATGCAGAATGACCATGTGTGCACAGATACAACTATGAAACTTAGGCTACATTCACACGGCCTTATGAGGGACATATATACGACACACGTGTGGCATCATACCATTCTGTAGCTGGGAGAAAGATAGGACATGTCTTATCTTTCCCCGGAAAACGTCACCGTGCGCTCATACCCTTCTCCTCTCCCTGGCGCCGCCGTTTGCCGCCGTGCTACGGTACGGCGGGCACACATAGTGTGAATGTAGCCTTACTCTTATCCTGAGAAGGTGTTTTCCCCTTGGTCAGACACTCAACAATTAGGTATGAGCAAGGTCCAGATAAGGACCATGTCACCACTACCCTGGCACAGTAAGTTCCAATCAGGATGTCATACAAAATCCTTGGCTGAATTCCTGTAACACATCAAAACTAAATGCATGGGGCCCCTGAGACAAGGGGAGACCAAAAACTTGTGGGATGCAGGTTTACCTGAACTGCTACTATAAAAATAGATGGCTTAGGCAACCAAGGAGGAGTGGGATGAAGACCAAGGTCTTCCCAGAAGGGAAAGGTCCATAAGTTATATGGTGGACTTTAAGCTTTGTTTGTCCAAAAAACCAGGACTCTCAAAGTACCCAGGACAAATGGCGCCCCTGATAAAGGGAACCTGTCTGCAGGACACACATTTTCATCTAATGAGTGCTTCCCATTAGAAAGGGGGGTAGGAGGAGGAAAAAGGGAGGAAGGAAAGAGGAAGATCTAGCAGAGCAGAGAGCAGATAATGATGATGATTGCAGTCTTGTAGCAGACGCCTCTGTTAGTTGATCCACTTTGCTTACAGGGAGTCAGATACACTTTTATAGATTTTAAGTGAGTGGAAGCAGTAATGTTAATTACAATGTGGAAAGCCTTGAGACAAGGTATGTTAGTTCATGGGATTGGCAAACCGAGAGGAACTATCCAGAACCTATTGTCAACTGAATCCACCACAATTTCCCTTTGTCCTATCTTTAAATAATCCTGTCCCCACTGGCCCGGCGTGCTTTGCCGAGTGTTTAAAAAGTAAACTATTTGGGTATTTTTTCACTAAGATCATTATATTCTCATCTGTTGTCATGTAGAAGAGTCCAGCGTCTTCCAGATCATTAGCATTCCCACCGCAATCCTTATGTAACATCCTTATCCTCAATTCTTCTATTTTTAGCTTTAAAAATATTTAACTCCGAACGGTCTGAAGCTTTTTGGGGAAAAAACGATGACTCAACTGGTGATGACTGTCTATCTTTTCATTGTGGGTAAGTTCTGTCACTAGTTCTAACATGGCAGCACTTTTCACTGTTGTTACTAATGGTCATGTTGTCACAGTTACATGGAGCATACACTATCATGTGCTGACATTGACCTGTGGGATATACAGTATACCTATATACATTAGACTAATATGTAGGCCATACATCTAATGTACACCTGTATAAAGTAATAAAAGAAAAGATACTCAAATTGCTCTAATAAATCAGCACTTATTTGTTAGAAAAATAAAAATATATTAATTTTAATCTTTTTGATATTATTATTATTATTACTCCTCAATGATACAGACAAAGTAAAAAGAATTAAAACACATAATAATGTGAATCCTGGTGCAATTAGTTTGCCAATAAGTGCTGTTAGTGAACTACCCAACTCCCCTAGGCCAGTCTGGCTGAACACTGGTGCCTAGAGGACATCTACCATCAGATCTACTAATCCTTACCGCACCGCTGGTAACCTGTAGTAGCTGCAGGAGGGGTTTTTTACCTACGGAACACCATTAGATCTGATGGTACTTTTCCTTTAATATATAAATGTGTAATAAAGTAATACATGACTATGCCCATCATCCAATGGAGGGGAACAAGTGGTCTCAGCTACCCCAAAGACTACAATAAGTAGTATAAGTATTCAGCCCTCGGTGATAAGTATTTAGCCCCTGGTGATAAGTATTCAGCCCCTGGTGATAAGTATTCAGCCCCCGGTGATAAATATTCAGCCCCCGGTGATAAGTATTCAGCCCCCGGTGATAAGTATTCAGCCCCTGGTGATAAGTATTCAGCCCCCGGTGATAAGTATTCAGCCTCTGGTGATAAGTATTCAGCCCCTGGTGATAAGTATTCAGCCCCCGGAGATAAGTATTCAGCCCCTGGTGATAAGTATTCAGCCCCCGGTGATGAGTATTCGGCCCCCGGTGATGAGTATTCGGCCCCCGGTGATGAGTATTCAGCCCCCGGTGATAAGTATTCAGCCACCGGTGATAAGTATTCAGCCCCCGGTGATAAGTATTCATCCCCCGGTGATAAGTATTCAGCCCCAGGTGATAAGTATTCAGCCCCCGGTGATAAGTATTCAGCCCCTGGTGATAAGTATTCAGCCCTCGGTGGTAAGTATTCAGCCCCCGGTGATAAGTACTTACTGGCTTCTTTGGGCAAATATTCAGTCTGGATACCTGTAGTCTAATTGCTCACCAGGTGAATAACACAGTTGACCATATCCCTGCTCCATTCACAGCCAACCACATCAGTGCCGGGAGTGGACTATGTATGAGAGGGCACATATGTAGCAAGTATAGTACTGGTCTGTGTGCATGGAAACATTGAAAGCATAAATTCTACTTTTAAGTTTAGAGTACTTAGGGGACAGTGCCCTTAGCTATATCAAGTACTTCAGCCAGTTCAAAAATAGTCCCTCCTCAATTCATACCAGTGTGGAACTACTGGTCCCAGAATTCAACAATTCAAGAATTTAAGTAGTAATTCAGTGATAGCCCTGACCTGGTTAAAGGGAACCTACCACCACAAATCTACCTATAAAGGTAGATCGGGTGGTAGGTGGATCAATAGCACGTGAGGATATCCCTTTTAAGGGCTAATCCTCACGTCCTCGCAATGTTTTGAAAAGTTTTATTGCCCCAATAATCAAATTTCCTTATGCGGCTACTGGGGCTTGGAGTAGCCGCATCTGAGGTTACACAAGGCAGCTACTCCACGCCCAGGTAGCCTCTTTATTCCTCCTACCGAAAATCTTCTGCGTGCAGCTACGAGGAGCTGCGCACCCTCGTCCTACGAATCTACTGTCTGCGCATGCGCAGAAGCATGTGATCAGTCACATGATTCTGACATCACCGCAGGTCCTGTGCCTGTAGGAAGAGAGCAGTACAGAGGCTCTTCTCTGGGAGATCGAGTGCAGCTCTATATCAGGGCATCACCCAAACTCCATTACAGCGGTCAGCAGGGTCTGGCAGTGCTGGATCCTCCTGACCTCCGATCTATAAGACGCAGGCACTTTTTAGCAAGATTTTTTCTTGCTAAAAAGTGCGTCTTATAGTCCAGAAAATACGGTAACCTTGACTGCTTTTGCCATCCTCAATTGGAGACCCAAAAATGCCAGGCCGATGATGCCGGTTAAGCGTCAAGCCCCCCTTCCCCTTCCGCCATCTAATCTATGTGCATATACCACTGGCTGCATTATATACATTCTTTCTGCATCACCTCATACCATCCTAATGTTCCCTAGAATGTTCCCTAGCGGTAATAGGTTTATATTAGACCTGATCTATACGTTCATCTCCGTCATACACAGCCTCGTAACGACACATCGGTAGAGACGCACTATGACTACATGATGAATTTATGTGAAGTTCAGGACCCGGAGCTCGGAGCCGCAATGATGAAAAAGAATCTTTCAGGCATCAGGAATCCAAATTAAAGCAATTTGTAAAGTGAATGTAGAGAGCACCTAATCCGAGCGGCGCTCATTAAAGGAGCGCATACATTTCTACTCAAACACATAGGACATTATATTATGGGAGATGGGCTGGTGGAGCGTCCATATGATTAACAATAGCAGACGACAATATAAAAAGGAGTAGATGGAATTTGTACATTAGGAAGTTGTAGACTTGTTGGTGGATGAGGATGAGTCAGTCATTTCCTTGTCTGAGCTGTTTTCATATAAACATATGGTTTACTCTAATTTGTCAGTGTACAGCATCCAGTGATCCTCCCTGGTGGAAGATACTGGAACTTTTCTTCCTGGTATCACTCTCCCTTCCAATAACCAAAAAGTAAATCTCATCTTCTGTCTGTAAAACCTCCATTGACCAAAGAGGAATGACATACAGGGGTTCTTCTTCATGGTATTAATCACTTACCTATTACAATGTGTAATCACACTCTCTTGCCAGTACTGGCCCCATTGACCCAATGAGAATAATGTACAGAAACTTTTCTTCATGGTATCACCCCTTCTTACCTGCCATAGCATGTTGACCCTTGAAGAAGAAGACACAGGAATCTTTCTCCAATATATCTCCACTCCTACCAGAAAAGCCTGTTCTGGTACCCGTGGGTTTAGAATTATTTTTAACAAATTGTTATGTCTACTTCTCTTTTTTAAATTAAAAAGAATGAGCCCATAATATATCACTCACCCTTTTACAGAGTTATGCCATGATTTCATATTCTAAAGGAAATCTTCCTCAGCAGCAGACAAGGGGGCAGATTTACTTACCCGGGTCCGTTCGTGATCCAGCGGCGCGTTCTCTGCGCTGGATTCGGGTCCGGCCGGGATTCATCAAGGTAGTTCCTTCGCCGTCCACCAGGTGGCGCCGCTGCGCTGAAAAGCATCTGAATGCGCTGGAGTTCACCGGCTCGGGCTGAGTGAAGGTAAGCGCGTCCCAAGCGACACATTTCTTTTTTTAAATGTGGCGGTTTTTCCGAATCCGTCGGGTTTTCGCTCGGCCACGGCCCCCGATTTCCGTTGCGTGCATGCCGGCGCCGATGCGCCACAATCCGATCACGTGCGCCAAAATCCCGGGGGAATACAGGGGAAATCGGCACAAATCGGAAATATTCGGGTAACACGTCGGGAAAACGCGAATCGGGCCCTTAGTAAATGACCCCCAAGGTGCTAACATCTCCTTATCTTTGCCCTAAAACAGAGTTTTCTCGATCCTACCCACATTTACATTGTTATATCTGCTTCCCCCTTTCAATAAACAGAATGTCCACATTGTGTCACTCACCTTTTTATTTACAGAACTATGGATTTTTTTTAAAGCTACTTGTTAAAATCTTCCTCAGCAGCAAAGAGCTAACATCTTCCTATCTTTGCCCTAGAACTGAGTCTACCTGAGTCATTCTGCCCACGCTTTTTACCATGATGTAAATCTACTCAGCTCTGTATAGTCTGTACATACATGGGGGCACATTTACTTACCCGTCCAGAGGAGTTTCCGAAAGTGCATTGTTGGACAACAATGCACTGTGCCGCGATTCACGGCACCAGATTGTGCACCCAATATCCTGCATGTCTCGCTTCCCCGCTCAGGTCCGCCGGAGTTCACCATCTTCTTCACTGTGTATGTAAGTGCACAATTTTAATCTTAAATCCTCGTTCAGTCCGAATAAGTCGAATCGTCCGACAGCACGCCCCCTGATTTCTGTCACATTTCTGCGCCAAAATCTGATCGCGTGCAACACAATCCCCTTCTAAATACCTGTCCCAGTGGCGCAAATCCCGAATACCATGAACAGTCCGATGGAAATGCGATCTGCAGACCCTTAGTAAATAAGCCCCATTATCTATATATTGACCAGCCTGGGAGTTAGTCATCACATGGTGGAGTGGCTTCACAGAAAGAGGAAAGTTATAGATACTAACTCGGGCCAATGCTGTGACATCTGAAAAACAGAGAAAACAGCCAGAAACCGGAATGCCGGAAACCTGAAAAGAAATATACCTGAGGCAGGGTGGGTGGGTGACTTCTCGCCGCTTGGTCCAGGCAGAAGGAAAGAGGACCCCCCCACGTGCCCCCATGCTTTTAAAACCATGGGCGGGCTTGCAAGCGGCCCCCCCCCACCTCCTTTAGTTACTGCCCAAAAAGAGGGGCCAATCGCCTCCTTTGCATCCATTAAAATTAAATAAAATCCCCCTACAGTCCCCCGCCCCTTCTTATTTGATTTGGGGCTAGTAAGTCAGTAGTAAACAATGGGGTATTAGGAGTGGTGGTGTAGTTGTAGGAGTTGTGAGCAATAGTAGCAGTGGATTCTAGCAATGGTAGGTAGTAGGATGTCTGTAATAGTAAGGGAGGCAGTATTAGTATAGTAGGGAAAGTCAGTGGTGGCAATTTGTGTAGGCATTGTGGTAGTAGTAGTAGGCTGTGGGGGTTGTCGTATGTAGTGGAAGGCAGTAAGAAGCAGAGCAGTAGTAGCAATTGCGTAATTTGGAGTGGTACGTAGTTAGCAGTGTAATTCTGCATGGTGCTGCAAGTACAGCTGCCCGGTGGCCAGTAAGTAGCAATGGTGGTAGTAATGAGTAAGCAAACAAAAGTTGGGGTCATTGGTGGCATTAGTCAGTTACATGGAAGCAGAAGTAGTAATTGCTTATAGTAGTACTAGTGGTTTAGTAGTACTGTAGCAGCGGTGGCCAGAAGTATAAGTCAATAACACTTGAAACCCTTATGAAATTACAGGCGTCCCCCTACGTTAAGGACACCCGACTTACGACAAACCCCTAGGTTACAGACGGACCCCTCTGCCCACTGTGACCCTGGTGTGAAGCTCTCTGGATGCTGTACTTCTATAGTCCCAGACTGCATGATCAGCGAAGATGTCGTATGAAGCTTTATTGATATTCTGGTCCAATTACACCAAAAATTTTGAAAACTTAACTCCAATTGTCACTGGGGGCAAAATAAAAAATTGCTAGAGCTTCCATTATAAATATACAGTTTGCGACTTACATACAAATTCACTAAGAACAAACCCCAGGACCCCTATCTTGTATGTAACCCGGGGCTGCCCTTGTACAACTAGAGGAAGATGACTATAAACAATTACAAATCTGCCAGTGGTGAAAAGTGAAGGATGGTGTGCCAGGGAGACAGGGGCCAGGGTCGTAGCCATTAGGCACTTTCCTAGTACCTTAATGTTTTGGGCACAGTGGCAGCGATATTAGGAGGCATCTTCTGGAGGTCCTGTTATGCCTGCATTACAAGGACCACCTTGATTGAAGGCGCCACTGTGTAAATGCTTCACTGTGACCTATAGGGGCATGAGGGGCAACTTACTGTCAGTTTCTCTTATAGATCACACACACATCAGTGGTTGTTCGTATAAATGCTCATGATCTTGTAATGTTTATCTTCCTTACAGAAGTTTTTTTTGGGTCAGTTACAGGCGGTCATACAAATCCGATGGTTCCCCTGTAATGGAAGCTCTCCATTAGAGCCGAAGGTTACAATAAACTCTATAGCGGGTGGCTTCAAGGCTAGCACATGATGTGGTCCCCTCTCCCGCATTACATGTGATACTTAATTACATTTAGTCTCTTAATTAGAGATAAGAAACGTAATGAAGAGATCACCAAACATAAGCTCAAAACAACACAGTAAAAACATGAAAGATCTAAAGTAGATGACAGCAAAAGCGCTCGTCGATAAGTCATCACGGGGAATATGATACCTGCTGACCTCAGGGGAACCTGTCAGCGCATAATTAGGACCAAACTTAGCCAATCCTGACTGGTCAAACTCTGGAAGTATATAAAAAAATAAAACCTTTTAATAGTATAAAGTTAACGGAAGTCATGAAGATACATGAACCCTTTACATCTCCCTTCTATACCTGTGGCTTTTTAAAAAAGTGCAGCATATTCCACCCAGCTTGAATCTGCCTCCCCCCCGGTAAAATCCTTTCCCAAACTTTTTTCTTGCCTTTGTTTAATTAGCCCCACCTCACTTTTGCAGGTTGGCTCCCCGCCCACTCATAAGGTTGCATTAAAATGAGGAACCAGATTCGGTAAGAACAGATGGACAGGGAGAGGACTTCGTTTGCTCAAAGTAGAGATTGAACAGACAACTGAGCTGTCAGCTTCAAAAGAAGGGAGTGTTGGTTTCTCAATGGCAGCCTGGGAGAAAACTGACTACTGACCTCTGCAGAGGAGTTCTCCCTTACTAATTTGAATATACAGTGAAAAATACTGTAATTAAATGGCCTTAGTGGCAAAGACTTTAGGTTGAAGGGCAGAACTTTTAAAACCCTTTACCAAACAGGCCAATTTGATGGACATGTGCTTCTTTAAGTGGTTTAACAAAAATCTTGGGGTTGCAAAAAAATAGCTTCAACCTGCTTTTACTGCATTCCAGTTCCTCTGCGGCGGGAAGTCGATTCGCCAACGTTTGGGGCGTAAAGTGGATCTGTCACCAGACTTCCTGGCAGCCAATCGTGACCTCAGTTTGCCCCATAGACGGAAACAGTATCATTAGGGACAATAGTGGCCCAGTTCTGTGGGACACTTCAGGCCTGTGTGGGAACTAGAGCAGGGTAAGTATACTTTTACTTTTTTTTTTTCTCAACACTGTCCGGACCATCCGGTAGGTTCCCAGTTTCTTGGGAAAAACTTGGAAAAACCCAAGTCCATGAGCCCCAAGATCGCACTTCTGGTTGCTCAGGTACTTGATCATGGTTCAACAAGGAAAATCTCCTGCTCTGAAGGTTTTAATACAGACTTTGGTGTAATGAAGCTGTTGTTACCGTTGTGTTTCAACTAAACTACAAAAAAAGGGCTATTTTCACACGTAGATTAATAAATGGATTTTTGTATTTATGAATATTCTACTCAAGGGGTCATTTCCCACAAGACAAGATTCTTAAATATAACAGTATAACAAATAAACACCATTCACAGTCAATGTTTGATTAACAACAAATAAGCATTTAACAGATCTAATGTCAACCTTGTCATCATTCCATGTGTGTAAGCACATTTGGTGTCCCTGGATCTGACCGTAAATCTTCTGACTATGGTTGGATTCTTCTCATGAAAGCTTCTCTTGCCGTGCTCTCTGCCTCCTGACCTCCCCCCTGCATTACAGACCAGCTCAAGACCCAGGCCGTCCTTCCGGCAGCGCGTGCAAAGACTTACTATACAATCGACAGACAGAGAAAACTTTATTGGGATCCAGCTCATGGATCTCATCATCTCTATCTCTGATCTGTCTCATCTCTCTTTTCTATGTGTCAGATTACTACTGATTGGGACACATTGATTATTGTGAGGACACACCTGAGGACACGCTGATATATGGTGAGGGGACACACCCTGAGGACACCAAGGATTATTGTCAGGAAACAGCCTCTGAGGACCACGATTGTTGATGAGGTGACACACCCCTGAGGGACAAACGGTTGTTGGTGAGGACACACCCCCCTGATGACACACGATGTGTTTGGAGGACACCCCTGAAGACACACGATTTGTTGTGAGGACAACCCTGAGGACACCCTGATTGCTGCTTAGTTTTCAGTATATATATATCATTTTGACCTGAAACCTGATTATGCTTTTTCTAGACAGAGGGGAGGGATTTTGGAAGTTATATGCGAAGCACAGCAGTGTGAGGACACACCCCTAGCACTTGCAAACTACAAATCTGGAATATAAATTCCATATTTCAAAATCAATTACTCCATTATAGGATGTGATTTTGTTTTCATATACCAATGAATATTGATCCAATTCACAGGATTTTTTTTGAGATTTTGTCTGATCACTTGATGTGGAATGTATAATAAGTACCCTCTACAGACTATTTACATTGTGTACTCGTATCAACATCTCGCATTTCACAAATAACATAAAAAATCACACGACAAATGTCCGTATCCTCACGATGGAGCTAATGATTGAGAAGCAGGAGTGCAAGTCCCGCAGCGTGATTATCACAAGTCCGACATTTAGCGCATCCATAGTCTCATTGGACACTTGACCAGAAAACATCTAACAATTACCAACCTGCAAAATCCCCCATGAGTGCACGAATATTTTCTTTGCAATTTTTATATCAAGCAATTAGTGGGGTTCCCGGCCCCTCCGGGAGGGCGATGTGCTGCGGAGGGGATTACTTTCTTCTGATTAAGTGAGTGGATTGGTCTTCAGTGTAACTATTGAATGGAACCACAGAGTCGCATATGTTCTCCATGGAAGGAGTGACCAAATGCAACATACCCCCACGGGCCTAGTCCTGTTCTTGGGGCCTGGATGGATGTGGCTCCATGGGGGACGGATTTGACAACGTTCTGTGCAGGCGCTGCGTAATCGTGTGACGCTATATAAAATAAACATTTATTCAAGGAAGAAAGTCTCTGTCACATTCTCCTTTTTTCTTCCACAGGCCACTGAACCGTTAATGAAGATATGATGCGGTCATGGTCACTGAGCATCAAAGACAGACTGTCAGAAAAAAGGGGTGATAAACATGAAGAAAGGCTCCTGTAAAGGCCTTCTCTGCCTTCCCATGGGATCCTTGAAGACACTAAAGACAAGAGGTACCAGGTTAAATGGTTTAAAAGGGGTGGAAATATGTAGAAAGGTTCCTACAAAAGTCTCCCTTATAGCACCTACAATAACCCTCCCACATGCATAGTTATGTACGGTGTTGCTAAGTTGTCCCCCTCCTGTTGGTGAGCCTGCACAACTCATCAAGAGCTACTGCCCTGGTAAAACTTGTAATGCGCAGCTGTCAGCCACTGCTGTGGTAAGGAAGAGTTACATCTTGTTGCACTTAAAAACCAATGATATCCTTTGTCTTATTGTAAAGCAAGCTGTACAGGTTTGGGCGGCGGTTGATGTCACCTGACTAGGGTAGTATAAAACCCTTGCGGGCGGGAGCAACATGGTCTGAGATTTAGTCAGCTTTCTAGAAGCAAGTCTCATCGTGCAGCTCCTACAGAGCTGCTGTCCAGACCACACTACAAGGAAGAAGAGGTTCTTCGGGCCACGCCTGACAACTTTAGCAGTCGGAGACTAAGCCCCGAGCAGAAGGTCCATTTCTGGACTGGCTCCCATTTCACACATCCCACGCCTGAAGCTACCAGGCTGTGAGCAACCCCTTCTCCTTATGCGGGTCCAGCATATCCTACCAGCTTTCCAGGCCGCTTCCCGACTGCTGCCTGATGTTTGGGGCGTTGCCTGCCGTTGAAGTAACATAAAGAGCTGTGAGTGATTGCAAATGTTGCCTCAGTGGTGATCCCTGGATTAGGCTGCTTTCACCATCACGGGCTTCCCCATCCTCCAATCAACCCAGGGATCCCTGGTAACACACACAGGTTGCCGAGGGAGAAAAACTCATTATCATTGGCATCCCATCCTATTCTTTCACACACCACACCTAACTGGAGTACCTGCAGTCAGTTTGTAGGCACTCCTCCGGTCCAATACCAAGACCGTGACCAATCACATGCCAAGTGCGCATAAGCAGTCCACTACTCCCGTATTCTGGCCCCCAGGCAGTCTACAGTCAACTCAAAGAAAGACTTGGATAGTCCCCTTCCATATACTATGAAGTAATCCATAAATCTTGGAAGTCGGTCTTGGAACAAAATATATATTGCTAAACCACTTATGTCTTTCCGTACATGTAGGAACCCAGGTTCTGGCAATGGTAGAGGATTCAAAAGAGCCTAGAGATCATCTTCTGTAATGAAAAAAACAAATTTTCTGTGGTCGCAGCACCATACGGTCACACTCGGGCTTCTTTTACATTTTGTAAGGCAAATTAAATTCCTCAGTTGAATGTTTTTGAGCCGAACATCTGATATCTGTATCTACGACAATCGAAGAAACCAACCTGTTTGCCATGACACGATCCACTAGACTTTCTGTGGGAATATTAACTTTTTTAGCAAAATAAGCTGGGCTTGATATTATAAAAAATGGAGTCTTACACAGATGTAAATTATTCACGGTTTGGGGGTGATGCCCAGGAAAAGAACTCCAGCCAGAGCGACTGAGATCTGTGCACACATTTTGTTAATTGGAGAAACCTGTTGATCAATTTAAGATCAATTTGGTTGTAAACACAACTCAACAGTTTGGAATTAAGGGACCTCTCGCACCTCTTACTTTTTGCTTCTATAATGGCTCTGTCCACTACATTTCAGTGCAGGTGGAATATTTTCTCTATAGGCCTCACCAATTCGTGGCAACAGGAAGATTGGGTGCTAATGTTAACTGGCTCATATTGCCAGGTGGGTGGTCCTGGTCGGTAGCTGTGTGAGTGGTGGGGGCTGAGAAAAAAATTCCAATTGTGCTGGAATTAGGTGAGAAACAAATGCTATCAAAGGGTTGGTGAGGTGGTGGTCCTTGTGAAGATAGTTTCTCACACTGAGCTGAAGAACATGATGCATGTTGATCTATGGTTGTGATATTCAGGAGAGAAGGTTAAAAACTTGGGCGAGAGGTCCCCCTTCTATGAAACATGACTCTCTGTCATCATCAACCCTGTTGCAGAATACATAGATTAATGATCTTGGATTTCCGCAGGATTACGTCTCCCTCTATAAATGCTAGATTTGAATGCCCTCTAGGCAAGTTCCATGGAGCCACGGGTCTCCCACCACAAGAGGATGGAAATTTGCGTTAACTGGGACCTAAAACTCTCAGAAGATTTGTTTTAACTTTTGATCCTGTACTTTCCATGTTTCATATTTCTTTTAGTCCATCCTTACCAAATTCTTTGATGTCATAAATTCCCATAAGCTATTGAGGACTAGGTCAGATATGCCAATCGTAATAGTTGTAGTGTTCAACGCGTCCAATGCCCAGAAGTCTGAATTCCATTTCAAGAATTGTCCCCGATTTTTTGGCAATGGGCGTTAAAAAAATGTGTTGGTGAGGCTGTCGAGCAAGCTATTCGTTAACATGTCCCGAACTTCCACTTTGCTCCAAAATGGAAATCATTGTGCAACCCCACGAAAAAAAGTGTATTCCCCAATGATTGAAAAGTGTTTCGACTGTGCAAGGACTTTCAATTGGTAACACCTTTTTCATTATGGACAATGTCTAGGAGGATAAGAGAGGAACAGCAGTGGCAATGTGTCAGGAGAGGTTGAGAGTCAGTCTACTTTCTGCTATGAATTTTTTTACCACTTAAAAGCTTGGTAAGTAATTAACAGATCGACTGATGTAATTTTTTATACGAGTGGTAAATGAATGTTAAATTATTAGCTGCAATACACCTGATGATGAGCAGATCCAAAAATTACCACAGCATGTCCAATACATCCCTGCATCACTATGATGCAATATGACCATGTGTGCCACAGATCAACTATAACTTAGGCTTACATTCACACGCCTTTAGGGGCACATATATACGACACCGTTGTGGCATCCGATAACCATTCGGTAGCTGGGAGAAAGAGAGGACTTTAGTCTTATCTTCCCCCGGAAAACGTCACGTTGCGCTAATACACTCTTCTCCTCTCCCTGGCGCGCCGTTTGACGCCGTGCTAACGGTTACGGCGGGAACACATAGTGTGGAATTGTAGCCTTACTTTACATCCTGAAGAAGTGTTTTCCCTTGGTCAGAAACACTCAACATAGGTATGAGCAAGGTCAGTAAGTGACCATGTCACCACTACCCTGGCCCAGTAAGTTCCAATCAGGGTCATACCAAAATCCTGGCTTGAATTCCTTGTACACCCTCAAAACTAATGCATGGGGCCCCTGAGACAAGGGAGACAAAAAACTTGTGGGATGCAGGTTTACCTGAACTGTACTATAAAAACATGATGGCTTTAGCAACCAAGGAGGAGTGGGATGAGACCCAAGGTCCTTCCCAGAAGGGAAAGGGTCCATAAGTTAGATGGTGGACTTTAAGCTTTGTTTGTCCAAAAAACTCGGACTCTCACAAGTACCAGACAATGGCCGCCCCCTGATCAAGGAACTGTCTGAAGGACAAACACATTTTCCATCTAAGTGAGTGCTTCCCATTAGAAAGGGGGTAGGAGGAGGAAAAAAGGGAGGAAGAGGAAGCGACGATCTAGCAGGCAAGAGAAGCAGATATGATGATTGATTGCCGTCTTGTGCAGACGCCTCTGTTAGTTGATCCAACTTTCTTACAGGGAGTCATATACCTTTATAGTTGTTAAGTGAGTGGAGCAGTAATGTTAATTACAATGTGGAAAGCCTGAGACAGGTATGGTATCTCATGGTATTGGCAAACGAGAGGATCTATCCAGAACCTATTGTTCAAACTGAATCCACCACAATTTCCCTTTGTCCCTCTTTAAATAATCCGTCCCACTGGCCCGGCGTGCTTTGCGAGTGTTTAAAAAGTCAAAACTATTGGGGATTTTTTCACTAGATCAATTTTCTTCTCACTGTTGTCAGTAGACGAGTCCAGCGTCTTCCAGAATAGCATTTTCCCCACCCACATTCTTATGTACATCCTTTCATCCTAAATCTTTTCTATTTTTCGCTTTACAAATATTTACTCCGAAGGTTGAAGCATTTTGGGGAAAAAACGATGACTCAAACCATGGTGATGAAGTCTATCTTTTCATTTGGGTAATGTTCTGTCCTAGGTTTGTACATGGAGCACTTTTTCATCTGTTGTTTATAATGTCATGTTTGTCACAGTTACATGGAGCATACCTATCATGTGGCTGACATTGACTGTGGATATACAGTATACCTATATCCATGACTATATGTAGGCCATACATCTAATGTAAACTGTATAACAGTAATAAAGAAAAGTACTAAATTGACTCTATACAATCAGCACTTTGTTGATTAGAAAAAAAAATCATTGAATTTTAATCCTTTTGATATCTTATTATATTATTAACTTCCTCATGATACAGACAGTAAAAACGAATTAAAACACATAATAATGTGATCCTGTGCAATTAGTTTGCCAATAGTGCGTTAGTGAACTACCCCAATTCCCTAGGCCAGTCTGGCTGAACACTGGGTCATAGAGGACACTACATCTTTTCCAAGATCACTAATCTCCCGCACCGCTGGTAACCGTAGGGAGCGCCGGAGGGGTTTTTTACCACGAACACCATTAGATCTGATGGGTGAAATTCGCGGTAGTTAGGGGTTATTGTTTTCTTGTTTTGTATGTTGTGTTTTTATTTTTTGTGTTTTTGTTTTTTTTTCTTTATTATATTATAAAATTGTAATAAACGTAATACATGACTAATGCCACCTCATCAATGGAGGGGAACAAGTGGTCCAGCTACCCCAAAGACTAACATAAGTAGTATACGTATTCAGCCTCGGTGTGTGAGTATATTACTTGCCGTGTAATATTCAAGCCCCTGGTGATAAGGTATACACCCCCGGTGATAAATATCAGCCCACGGTGATAGTATAGCCTAGCCCCGGTGATAAGTATGGCACCCTGGTGATAAGTATTCACCCCCGGTGATAAGTATTAAGCCCCCGGATATGTATTCAGCCCCCGGTGATATAGTGATGGTTCGCTGGTATAACAGCCCCCGGTGATAAGTATGTCACCCTGGTGTATAAGTATTCAGCCCCTGAAAGTTTGCCTTATAGGATATCACGCCCTGTATAGTAGTCAGCCCCGTTGATAATATTCAGCCCCTGGTTGAATAAGTATTCAGCCCCGGTGATAAGATCAGCTTGGTGATAAGTATCAGCCCTGGTGATAGTTATTCAGCCCGCCGAGATAAAGTCTTCAGGCCCATGTGATGAGTCATTCAGCCCCCGGTGTGAGTAGTCGGCCCCGTGATGAGTATTTCTGGCCCCGGTGATGAGTATTTCAGCCCCCGGTGATAAGTATTCAGCCACCGGGATAAGTATTCAGCCCCCCGGTGATAAGTACCTGTGCAAGACGCCCCTTGATAAGTATTCAGCCCCCGTGGTATAGCCATGAGAGTTTACAGCCCCCGGTGGATAAAGGTATTCAGCCCTGGTGATAGAGTATTAGTCAGCCCGTGATAAGTTATTCGGCCCCTGGTGATACAGTATTCAGCCCCTGGTGATAAGTACTTCGCCTACCGGTGATAGTATTCATCGCCCATGGTGATAAGTATCGATGTATTCAGCCCCGTGATCATAGTCACCCCGTTGTCAGCCCCTGGTGATAGTATTCAGACCTCGGTGGTAAGTATTCCAGCCCACGGTGATAATACTTTTAATGTTCTTTTGGGCAAAATACGTCAGTCTGGATACCTGTAGTACTAATTGCTCACCAGTGTGATAATCACAGTTGACCATATCCCTGCTCATTTCACAGCCAACCACACAGTGCAGAGGAGTGGGACTATGTATGAGAGGGAACACATATGTAGCAAGTAATAGTCTGGTCTGGTGTGATGGAAACATTGAAAGCATAAAATTCTACTTTTGTGTAGAGTACCTTAGGGGACAGTGCCCCTTAGCTATATCAAGTACTTCACCAGTTAAAAAATAGTCCTCTCCAATTCATACCAGTGTGGAATACTGGTCCAGAATTCAACAATTCAAAATTAAAGTAGTAATTCAGTGTAGAGCCCGCTGCCTGTATAACGGGACCTACCACCACAAATCTACCTATAGGTCAGATCGGGTGGTAGGTGGATCAAATAGCACGGAGGATGCCCTTTATAAGGCTAATCCTCACGTCCTCACGCAATGTTTTGAAAAGTTTTATTGCCCCAATATCAATTTCCTTATGCGGCTCGCTGGGGCTTGGAGTAGCCGCATCTGAGGTTACACAAGGCAGCTCCTCCACGCCCAGGTTAAGCCTCTTTATTCTCCTCCCGAAATCTTCGGCGTGCAGCACGGGAGTGCGCACCCTCGTCACTACGAATCTGCTGTCTGCGCATACGCAGACGCAGTTGATCAGTCACATGATTCTGACATCACCGGGCAGTCTGGTGCCTGTAGAGAGAGGTACAGAGCTCTTCTCTGGGAGATCGAGTGCAGGCTATATCAGGTCAAAGGTCATCACCAAACTCCATTAAAAGCTGTTCAGCAGGGGGTCCCCCCTACAGTCCCCCGCCCCTTCTCTATTTGATTTGGGGCTAGTGAGACTGTAGGGACTTGTAGACCAGCACCATCAAAACCGATGCTCTTGACCCGGGGATTTGCCAACCTCCAAAACAAATCTTTATTGAATGACAGGGACCATTAAATTGTTGTGGGTATGTGGGTAGGCCACAGCATTTATTTTTGAAAAAAACCTTAGTTAATAAGTAACAAAACATTTAAAGTGCAAAAAATTGAAAAACAAGAAAAACATTTCTTCATAGAAAAAAACCTTCGCCCGAAATGTCGGCTGCTGGACGGCAGACGTCATGTGGGGGCCTTCCTTCTGCCTACGGGCATGTGAAAACTCCGCCACAGGAGCAGCCGCTTTAAAAATTATTAACGCCGGCTGCGACCCCCCACACATGCCAAAGCCATAGCTTTCTCCGCCAACTCCTGAAGGCCCAACAAAAAAATATCCATACCGATAGCATTCAGATGAACTCCGTCCCCAATTAACAAATGCCGGTTGTCCCCTTCCAAGTCTTTATGCCGAAAAGACACTCCTCCTAGAGAAGCTACATGTTTTGAAATCCTAATATTTAGGATTTTCCTAGCCCTTTCAATTCCTTCATGATCCCTGGCTCCTCTCCAGTGGCATCGGGGTATAACCTCAGACCATGCCAACGACATTGACCTAAATAGCGAAGGGAAGCGAGAGAGGTCCTGCTTCATAAGGGAGATCAGTTCCCCTACTTTTACGCGGCCGAGGTCATTACCTCCAGCGTGCAAAATGACGACCGCCTGTTCCTGACAGTTTCTACTGATCTCAGCTACCTCAGCCAGGACCTGGGACCACCTCATGCCGCGAGTGCCGCGCCAGTGCACCTTTGCGTTAGATAGGCCTAAGTTCCGTCCGCATGGCCGCACCGCAGCTCTCCGCTCGGCCCAATGAATATATGAGTGGCCCACTATCCAAACATGCCTGACAGCACCTGAAAAGAGGAAGGCTAATTAAAACAAGGGGTTGAGATCTGGCCGAATGTAGGATTTAAAGCAATCGGATTTCCAAAGGCCGAGTGATTTTATGGCATCGGCACTCATTCCACAGGAGTGGGCGGTAGTCGCCGCACCAATGCGGAATGAGTGGGTTCCGAATTCTTTTGGGTCCAGGCCTAACAGGGTGAGAGTTTTTTTGAAAACAGAATAGAATTGAAAACGTGTAAGAGGGGCACCCGATTCGTGTACTAGGAAATTTTTGGAACCCGCCGGGCGAAGCTGCGCAAAATTCCATACATGGAAGACAGGGCAGGGGTCAGAACCCAAAGGCAAGATGTACAGCCAAGTGCCTCTGCCAAATATGTCTGTTTTGGAGTAGCGAATGCGTATTTTAACGGAGGATGGGGAGGGAATAACGTCCGACTGCAGTAACCCACCCTGTTTAGTGCTGCTAAAGGGGACTAACTCGCCGATACGAAGGGCCCCGAAAAAAGACATGGAGAAAGCCGCTTTGAATAAGGCAGCCTCAAAGGCTGAGCTGCAAACCCCATCCAAAGCCCCGATGATCCGATTTAGCAGGGGAAGTGATACCGGTCTACGGGAATCTTGTGTTGACCCCATCCGTTTCCATCCTTTTAACAATTGTTTTAACAGGAATGATTTTGTCATATCTGGGCAGTCATGCAAATTTAACATGAACGCTAACCCCGCTAAACTAACTTTTGCCTTGTGAAATGAAGCACCTTGATTTTTTAAAGAGGCTAGCCAATCAAGCGTGTAATTGAGGAGGAGGGATTTCTCCGCGGGTATGGTACCGCCAGAGAAGATTAACCACTGGTTCCAAGCTGCTGAATATTTTTGCCACGTTGCTTCGGATAAAGAATTCCTCATCAGTTGTACAAGCTGTTCCCGACCAGCTTCCATAAGTGCTGCGGGCAATCCGTCCCTACCTCGTCTGGTGACCCGTGGAGCTCCCTGAATAACTGCAATTGGGAACAAGACAGGGCATTAGCCATGTCGTTCGCCGCATCAGAGACATGCCTTGCTCTGAGCCAAATATTAGTTTGTAGGCATCTAAGGACTAAGTGACGGAGCAACGCAAGCACCGGATAAGAGGGTGAGGAAAGGCTGTTAAGTGCCTGTACTACCGCCTTATTACCAGACCACAGACGAATCCGATTGTTTGCCAAGAGAGGGGCCCAAAGATCTAAGGCTACCAATACAGGGAAAAGCTGCAGGAGAGTTAAGTTGTTCGTACCTCCTAATTGCAACCATTCTGTGGGCCAAGAACCCCTGCACCATTTTTTACCATAGATGGCAGCAAAACCGTGGGAGGGGCAAGAAGAGACAAAAAGGCCTAGGGAAGGGCTATCGACCTCTATCTCTTGAAGGATGCCAAAACCATTAAAATCCTTGAGGAACACCTGCCAAACTGAGAGGTCCTCCTTCAGGGGTTTGGTAACTCTAATAAAATGATTAGGGTTTTGGGTGCCTTTTGTGGCTAGGGACAGCCTCCGGGAGAATGCGCGGCCCATGGGTATGACTTTGCAAGCAAAGTTCAGCAGGCCTAGGAGGACCTGAAACTGGTGCAAGGTTGCTTTCTTTTTACATACAATTGATTCAATCTCCATACGGAGACGGGATACTTTTTCCTCAGGTAATTTGAACGTCATTTCTAAGGTATTTAATTCAATGCCCAAGAAAGACAAAATGGTTACTGGGCCGACTGTTTTGTCAGGTGACAAGGGAACACCAATAAACTTAGCCAAGGATGTAAAAGTCTCGAGTAAAAGAGAGCAAGTATTGGAGTCCCGTTGACCAACAAACAAAAAATCGTCCAGGTAGTGCGTTGTGGAGTAAATTCCTGTTTCATATCCCAAGAGCCATTCCAAAAACGTGCTAAAAAGTTCGAAATAATAGCACGAAATGGAGCAGCCCATGGGGAGGCACATATCGTAATAGAATTTTTCTTCTAGGCAGCAACCCAGCAGATGGAAACAATCGGGGTGTACTGGGAGCAGTCTAAATGCGGACTCGATATCCGATTTTGCCATTAAGGCACCTGGGCCAGCCTGTCTAACCAAGCTAACCGCCCTATCAAAGGAAACATACGAGACCGCTGCATCCTCCTTTGATATAGCGTCGTTAACTGATGATCCCTTGGGGAATGAAAGGTGATGGATCAGTCTAAATTTGCCAGGTTCCTTTTTGGGTACGAGGCCAAGGGGTGAAATACGTAAATTGTGATATGGGGGTTCTGAAAAAGGGCCAGCCATCCTACCTAAATTAACTTCCTTGTGAACTTTTTCCAATGCTAACTCGGGATTTTCACGAACTGAAATTAAATTGCCGCATTTGAAGACCGCTGAAGAAGGCTGATGGGGGATGTAAAACCCGTAGAGAAAACCATCCTCAAGAAGCTTTGCTTCCTGTCTCTTTGGGTAGAGCTTTAGCCAGGGGCCTAGCAACAGAGCGTTCACCGGCGTTCTCGGGTTGGGAGGGGGCGGTATTACCTTTGTTACGTCTGAAGCAACGCATGGCTGAATGATTTCCCCCACAGATAGAACATTCGTGCCTAAATCTGCACGAGGAGTAGTATCTGCAGTGGCCCTCATTGTAGAGCCAGCATGCACCGGTAGGTTTTTGTGACGCAGGGACAAGCTGTTGCGATGACCCTGTGGAGGGCCCGAGAAAGGGGCGTTGCGTGCGCTGCGCTAGTATGAGCTGAAGCCACACGTCGGTGGCTCTGGAAGCCCATCCTATGTTAGGGTTGAGTGGGAGGCTACGACGAAATTCTTCATCGTAGCGCCACCAGGCCGATCCCCCGTGAAGTTTAAAACCGCTGATTATCGTGTCTAAGTACACAAACAGGTCAGGTGCGGTGGCTGGGGATTTTTGGGTTATGATATAACCTAAGATTGAAAACGCCTGGAGCCAATTGTTTAGGGTTCTAGACGCTTTAAGTTTTTTGTCAGACCCCTTTTCAAATGAACGTTCTTTGTCGACCGTCATATGATCGACATTTAACAGGGACCATATGTCCACATAATCGCCCTTCCTAATTTTTTCTTTTAACTCCTCCGGTACATAGGTACCTAAGGGGGAAACTGCGCAGAACATAGTGTCCTTAAAAGTAATCCCCGACCCTGGGTTAGCGCTAGCCTGAGGTGCATCCCCTCCCCCTGGATTGGTGCTAACCTGACCTGCGTCTCCTCCCCCCAGGTTAGCCTGGCTACCCTCTAACTGTGCTAGGAAGGACTTGACAGAAGTGATCATGTTAGCTGTGTCTTTGTGAGAGGTAATGGTCGACCATGAAGGAAGACCACTGAACTCACCGGATGCTGTCGTCTGCGCTGGTTGCGCTGATGGGTTGAGCTGCGGTGGTCGAGTGGCTGAGGCAGCAGGTGAAGACCTTCGTTCTCCTTCCGTTGTCTTCGGTGAGGCCGTAGCTGAAGGCCTCTGGTCGTGGGTGTTGGACTGGAGAGAAGCTGGAGGCGATGGTCTGCTCATAGATGCTCTTGGTGATCGGTGGCTAGAAGCTCTTCTGGAACGCTTGGGCTGGTAGCGAGACGATCCATGCCGGCGATGTGCATCCCGGGAATGATGAGTCTGCTCGTGAAAGCGCGCCGCATAGCGGCCGCTTGAACCTGACGAGGAGGAGCTCTGGTATCCGTCATAGTGGTAACGGTGACGTCTTCTGCGGCTGTGACCTGCGGAGGAGAGCTCAGAGCCAGTAACGACCCTATGACTGTGGTATGGCCTCTGAGGGGTAAAGGAGCTGCCGTGACGGTCCCTAGGGGATTTACGCCTGGAATCCCTGTGAACTGCAGCCGGGAGAGGTGTACCATCAACATAATGGTGGGTGGCATAAAATGAGTTAGGGAGCTGGGGGGAGGGGGACCTGCTTACGGATGGAGAACCGTGCGGGTAGGTGGGCCGTTGGGCCTCTTGGATTGGGAGAGGGGGGGTGTGAGACCGGGACCTGCAAAGGGGGGGGGGATGGGGGGTGCAAGCTTCTGGCCTGTCCTTGGGGGAGGGGGCCTGTTGGAGGCCTGAGGCCTGCACTGGGTCCCAAGCCTGCGCCTGGGGGAGGGGGGGGAGGCTTGAGGCCTGTTCCAGGCCTGAGGCCTGTCAGGGGCTGGGGTGTGTGATTTGGCCTGGGGCCTGGTCGGGGGTGGGTTATAAATTGAGGCCGGGGCTTGAGGCCTACCGGAAGCCTCGGGCCTACCCGAGGCCTCAGGCCTGCTCCGGACCAGGGCATAGCCCATGGCCTGGGGCACAACCGGGAGCATGGTCGGGGGCGGGGGATTGCTCCAGGCCGGAGGCCTGGTCGGGGCCGGAGGATTAATTGAGGCCGAGGCCTGAGGCCTACCCGAGGCCTCAGGCCTGGCCGCGGCCGGGGCATGCCGCGTGGACGGGGGCCCGGCCGAGAGCATCGCGGGGGGTGGGGGATTGCTCCAGGCCGGAGGCCTGGTCGGGGGCGATGGATTAATTGAGGCCGAGGCCTGAGGCCTACCCGAAGCCTCAGGCCTGGCCGCGACCGGGGCGTACCGCGTGGCCTGGGGCCCGGCCGGGAGCATTGCGGGGGGCGGGGGATTGTTCAAAGCTGGGGGCATGGACGGGGGCGGCGGATTAATTGAGGCCGAGGCCTGAGGCCTACCCGAGGCCCCAGGCCTGGCCGTGAACGGGGCATGGCGCCTGGCCTCAGGCCCGGCCGGGATCATCGCCGGGGGCCTGGACGGGGCCAGGGGTCTGGCCGGAGCCGTGGGTATGGTCGGGGCGGGTTGATTAATATAGGCCGAGGCCTGAGGCCTGGCCGAGGCCTTAGGCCTCCGGAGGTGGTAAGGGGGGGGTGCGGGCCGGGGAAAGTGGCGCATCGCTGCGCCGCTTACCTGGGGAAGCGTCAGGGTCCGTCCCACGCTGTTCCCTTGAGGTCTTCGGCCTTGTTGCTGAACACTGCGCCGGGGTTGCAGTCTTCTTCTTCTGTGCCGGGCCACGCCGCCTGCTTGATGGAGGAGATCCTGGGCTGAGATGGTCTGGTGGTCGGATTCTTCGCACGGGCCTCCCGCGCTCGGCATCCAGCTGCTCCTCTTCTTCTCCAAGGGCTGGCACACTGCAGGGGATCACTTCTTCATCCTCAGCCGGAGATTCTTCTATGGTGTGAGGTGAGGAGCACTGGGTGGGCTGGATGGACAGGGTAGTGGCCGGCATATCGGATGCGTGGTCTTCTGGGGCGCGCTGCAGGAGAGGGGCTGATGCAGCCGCGCGTTTCTGAAGCAGGGCATCAAGCCATGCATACCCCTCAGAATCCACTCTTTCCAGCACCTGGGCCTCCAAAGATGCCATCTTGAGGGTAGGCAAAAAGAGCGTACTGCTAGGAGGGTCCTGACTTCTCGCCGCTTGGTCCAGGCAGAAGGAAAGAGGACCCCCCCACGTGCCCCCAATGCTTTTAAAACCATGGGGCGGGCTCTGCAAGCCGGCCCCCCACCTCCTTTAGTTACTGCCCAAAAAAGAGGGGCCAATCGCCTCCTTCTGCATCCATTAAAATTAAATAAAATCCCCCTACAGTCCCCCGCCCCTTCTCTATTTGATTTGGGGCTAGTGATGCCTGATACTGCTCATACATCAGTGCATAATGCCTTTGCCCCTACTGTCTGTGATACTGCTCCCCCTATTGTCTGTGATACTGCTCCCCCTATCGTCTGTGATACTGCTGCCCCCAATGTTGGTGATAATGCTGATTTATCTGCGTCTGTTCCTGTTACCAATGTTGATACCATTGTGTGTGATAATGTTCCAACAGGGGAAGCGCAGTCTGTGTGGGATGTTGCCATAGAGCAGGCAGAGCAGTGTATAGAGGCTGATGGTGGGGAGGGGGTAGTACAGTCTGATGCTCAGGACTTCCCCCCTCTAGTTGCTGAGGTAGCAGACCCTCAGAGTGCAGGAGCCCAGCAGCCCCCGCAGCGCCCCCAGACACAGCAGGGTACTGGCCCTCACCAGTCTTCTTCTGGCAACGCCTGGAGCCGGGGTGCACCATCTTTTTCATCTGGCTCTCATTACACCGGTCAAGGAATTTAAGAGGAGGAATGTGGAGAGATTTAGGCACAGAGGGGCCAAGGAGGACCTACCTGACAGGCGGTTTGTGGTCAGATCGCTATTATGTGAACAGATGGGTTTCTCGCCAAGTGACATTTTGGCAGTAATTAACCTCCCCGACCGCCAGGGATATGATGTGAGCTTTAAGCTGATGTGCAACCTGGACCGCTTTTGGGCCATCTTCCCCAGGTTTAGAGATGCAGAGGGGTGGAATAATTTCAGCTTCATCCCCATCTCTAAACTTGGTACAGTCACTGTCACAGTCATCTTCTGGAATGAGTCTGTTCCCCAGCAGGATATTGTCATCTGGCTCAAGAGGCACTGTGACCTCATGTCAGAGCTCACCAAGACCCGGGATGAGGACGGGATCTGGACAGGAGGGTGGAAGGTCCTGGTGAAATTAAGACAGTACAACAACATAACCCAGCACCTGCCCAACTCATTCTTCATTGGCCGGGAGAAGGGAGTATGCTTCTATCCAGGTCAGCCCCGTAGATGCTTCAAATGCGGTAGAGTCGGTCACATCGCCAGTATTTTCTCTGTGGTCAAGTGCAGCCTGTGTGGGGATATCGGTCATGTGAGTGCGGACTGCCAAAACATCAGGTGTAACCTGTGCGGTGAGATCGGCCATGCCCACAGGGATTGTCCTAATGCCTGGCACAACATATGTAAGAGCTTCCCTGATGAAGACCTATTGGCAGGGGCAGATGACCTGGGGGAGGAGGAGGCATTGTTATTAGGGTCAGATCAGGCTACGCCAGAACCTCAGCAGGTCCTAGAATCAAGTGATGCTATACCAACACCAGACCAGCCTCAGACCCAAACCACAGAGGGAGATATGGAAGTTGTCCAGCTGGTTGCACCGCCCTCAGTGCTCATTCCCTCTCCAGCCACAACATCTGCTAATAAGAGGAGGAAAAAAGATAGGTCCACCCGGAAGCCTGAGGGTGAGTGGACCACAGTTCACAAGTCATCTAAGATCAGAGTGGACAGTGGAACAGACATGACTATGACTGTGAATAGATTCAGTGTCCTCTCAGAGTCAGACGCAGAGGAGGAGCTAGAGAGGGAACTGCAGAGGATGGTGGCAGAGTATGATGAGGATCCCGATGGTGACCCCCCCTCAAAACGTAGACCCCATAGGGTGGGGCCAGAGTCTGAATCAGACATGGAGACGGGTGGTAAAGAGGAGGGATCTGATCCAGATTTATGATGATGGGGACACTCTCTCTGCTTCTTGTTATAGCTCTAATGGCGAACTTCAACCTGAGAATAATATCTAGCAATGTCAACAGCATTAGGGCAAGAAGGACAAGACATGCAGTGTATGAACATCTACATTATCTCGATGCCGATGTCTTTTTCCTACAGGAGACTCATCTTAATAGTCTTAGTTTGTTAAAAGAAGCAGAGAGAGAATGGCGCTCCGGGCCGTCCATCTGGTCACTGTCTGTGGAGCCGTGTGCCGGGGTCTCCATACTGTTTAAAACCCACGATGTCACCATTCACAGACTAACCGAGGTGTCGATGGGAAGATGTTTGGTGCTAGAGGTTACTATCCGAGGTAGAAGGCTCCGGCTTATCAATATCTATGGTCCACAGACAGTGACTGACAGAGTCAATCTATTTAATGACGCGAAGCCCTATTTATTTACATCTCTCCCAGTCATCATAGCGGGTGATTTCAACGCCACTAGGACATTGAGTGACAGACCCACTGGTAGACCTCTTGCCAGGGACTCTAAGGTCTTAAATGATATTATAACACAGTCAGGTTTGTCTGATGTCTTTGTGCAGGGTGGTAGGAAACCCAAATTTACCTACTCCTGTGCTGGGAGGTATAGCAGAATAGACCTGGCGCTGGTGAGTCCCACGGAGGTCATTGGGGATAGGAGTGAGAAGTCTGTCCCATACTCGGATCACCTGGCCCTATACTTCTACTTAGGTAATACGGAACGGCCAGATATAGGAAGAGGCTTGTGGAGACTAAATTCTACCCTATTAGAAGAGGTGTTTCTCCAGGAGCAAGTCCACTCTCTTATACAGGGTGAAATGGAGAGAGTGTATTTCTATAATCATGCATCTGACTGGTGGGAGGATGTCAAGGAGGAGATCCGGTCCCTCTTAAAGAGACTGTCAGTGAAGAAGGGTAAGAGTAAGTACAGCCAGTATCTCAAGCTGCGGAAAGAATTGGAGTCACTCTATTCGGCGGGTGTGGATGAAAGACAAAAGATTGACCGACTGAAATCTGAAATAAAGCAGTATCAGTACAGCCGCTACACGTCCCTGGTTGTGGAGCGAGACTATGGAAACTTAGTCACGCCTGATCCATATGAGAGTTGCCGGGAACGTGTGGCCAAGAAATCAATCACAGGTCTCACTGACTCCCAGGGAGTTTTGCAGGAATCTCGGGAGGGTATCCTGGGGGTGGTGAGATCCTACTATGCTGAATTATTTCAGAAGAAGGTTTTGGATAAAGAGAAAATGGCTCAATTCTTGGAGGCAACTCCAGGCCCTGACACTAGAGATTTGGATTTCTCTCCTTTGACAGCAGGAATAACAGAGGAGGAGGTTAAAGAGGCCATTGATAAGTTACATCTGAAGAAGGCACCAGGTCCTGATGGGATAACAGCTGAATTCTATAAGAAGTTCAGAGACCTCTTAGCTCCAATCCTTGTGGATGTATTTACAAATTGTCTAGAAAATCACCTGATGCCTCCATCCATGAGAGTGTCCTCCCTTATACTGCTGTCCAAAGGTAAAGAGCCTAGTGACATCAAGAACTGGAGGCCAGTCGCCCTCTTGAATGTCGACAGGAAAATTCTGGCAAAAATTCTATTCTCTAGGTTAGTCTGTTTGTCCCCGGTACTGTTGGCAGGCTCTCAGTACGGCACAGTAAGAGGGCGGAACATCTCTGGAGCAGTCCTCTCGATAAGAGAGATGTTTGAGAGATGTAAAGCTCTGAGGTGTGGGAGATATGTTGTAGGTCTGGACCAGGCTAAAGCCTTTGACAGGGTTGACCACGATTATCTATGGGCAACTTTGTCAAAGTACGGTATTCCGGGAGAATTTATAGATTGGCTGAGAACTTTGTACAGAGAGGCGAAGAGCTTTCCTCTGATCAATGGTTGGCAGGGGGACACTTTCAGGGTAGAGGCAGGGGTGCGACAGGGTTGTCCTCTGAGTCCACTGCTGTATGTGTTTGCCATCGATCCGTTCCTGAGATCACTGCAGCGGTGCGATTTTCAGGGGGTGCCGGTCCCCCAGTGCTTGCCCCTGGATGTTGTTGCCTACGCGGATGATGTGACTGTGGTGATATCTGAACCTCGTGAGGTGGAGATGTTATCTGCAGCCATCAGAAGTTACTCAGAGGCCTCCGGGTCTCTGGTCAACCTTGAGAAGAGTCAAGCTTTCTGGACATTGGATGCTGCTCCTGGCTTTGATCTGCCAAAGTTCGCCAAGGCCTCCACCCATATTAAAATCCTTGGGGTTAAATTCGGGAGGGAAGATAATTCCAAGCTAAATTGGGAAGAGAAGTTGGATACCGGAAATGTAAAGGTTCAGCGATGGAAGAACTGGAGGCTGACCTATAGAGAAAGGGTTACTCTGCTGAAGACTTACCTGGTCCCTGTCTTCCTCTACGTCTCTGTCGTCTTTCCTTTGCCAGAATCTTTCTCCGCTCGGCTCTTTAGCCTGTTCTTCCAGCTTTTATGGGGGAACAGGTTGAACCCAGTAAAAAGAGGGATCACCTACCTGCAGAGGAGAGAGGGTGGACTGGATATGTTAAATCCAAGGGTTTTCTTTGACTCCATGTTTATGAAAGTCAATTTTGGTTGCCTGGACTCAAACAATGGTCTCCTGTGGGTAAGTAGTGTCAGGGACTGGATATTGCCTTCTGCAGAATTCTGGATGCGAGGCGGCAGTCTCAAGAGGGGCCGATGGACTCCTGGCTTCCTCCCCCAGTATTTGGAGTATGGTCTTAGGTGTTTGAAAAAGTGGAGGCTAGACAAGACATTTTTGGAGAGTAAGACCAGGAAGGACCTTTACACTAATATCTGTAGGACCTTCTATACTGTTTAGCCAGCTTTGAGGGACTGCACAACGGCCACCCTGCAGGAGAGTCTGAGGTTCCTCAAAAGTCCAAGGCTCCCAGCAAAGCTCTTTGATATCGCCTGGTTGTCCCTGCATGGGAGGCTCTTTGTCAGGGGAAATTTAAAATTCTTGAGTCTCTCTGAGCGTTTGTGCCCCTTGGGATGACAACAAGAAGAGACCATGGAGCATTTTACTACTGCGTGCCCGGGAGGGAGGCAGATATGGCAGGAGGTGTCTCACAGACTCAGAATATCAAGACTGCAGTCTCTGACCTACCCGGACATAATCTATGGGGTGACACCACAGGTAGCTGGCATAGACCGAGGGACCATGCACCTGATCAGCACTACAATCAAATATTACCACTGACACACCAGGACCAGAGTGGCTGCGCACAGCGAGTCCTTCCAGCCTATGACTGCTGTAACCCAAATACTATCAGGGCTGAGGTGGATACGATCCATAGAGGTTAAAAAAAACTGGTAATAATGTTAAGTTATGGAGGAACATATATCTGGGGTAATTCTTCAAGTAGTTATATTAATTTCCACATTTTCTTTTTACCAGTGATGGACTTTTTGAGTTAAGATTATTAGGAATTTATTATTTTCTGATCTGTATGATATGTGTTAAATAATTGTCTGCTCATTCTGATGAGAATGTATTATAATATTTTCTGTTTGTTTATACTAATAAAAATTGCCCCCTTTGTACAAGTATATAACTACTATAATACTGCCCCCATGTACAAGTATATAACTACTATAATACTGCCCCCCGTGTACAGGAATATAACTTCTATAATACTGCCCCCATGTACAAGTATATAACTACTATAATACTGCGGGAAGAAGAAGGTGAAGTCCGGCAGTGACACATGCAGGATATCGGGCGCACGATCTTAGTGAATTTATCAGACTGTCCCCCAAATTCCAATCCTTCAAATGTAACCTGAAAACCCTCCTGTTCAGGATCTACATCACACAATACCTGCTCTGCTCCCTCACCTCATGTCTCCTTTCCCCCTTATAGATGGTGAGCCCTCAGGGACAGGGTCCTCCTCCCACTTGTCTCCTGATCTCTGTAGTTTTGTGTTTTGTACTTGCACCTGTTTTTGCTTAATGTAATATATGTGACCCCCCTACTGATTGTACAGCCCCATGGAAGCAGTGGGCCCCATGGCAGACTTCTGAAGGGGACCCCTGCCAGCTTAAAACTATACATATATTACATTCTTATATACATAAACATACAGTTCATCACTCATACATATGCAACACCCTCACCGATGCAATGGCGAAGGAGTGCTTGCGAATATATGCAACACCCTCACCGATGCAATGGCGAAGGAGTGCTTGCGAATACGTCCCACAGCATGTCATCACATCACACAGGGGACATTGCAGTGGTAGCTCCTGCCTGGCAGGGCAGGAGTTAAGTGTTTTGTATGATTCAAGATCTGTCGTCCAATCACTTGTATTGCATTCTGTCTAATGTAAGCTGAGATGTAATTGGAGGAGCAGCCACCACCTGACCAGGGGAGTTACAAAACCCCTGGCCAGGAATGTTCTAGAGAGCAGTTCTAGTCAGACCTGAGGGTCTGCAGGACACCAGAACAGCTTAGTCTGAGCTCAGCTCAGATCAGAACAGCTAGAGACTAGTTTTAGCCTAGCTCAGATCAGAAGAAGCAGACTGGGATAACCCAGTCCGGACTCTATCCAGCCAGCATACCATACCAGAGCAGGAAGAGCCTAGCCCCTGCCTCTGAAGAGTGGAGCTAATAGATAAGAGTTAGTGAGGAAAGGGGTATCATCCTACCTTCAAGGGTGATACCTGAAGCACTCCAGGACAAGCTGAAGCTTCCTATTAGGACACAGCTACCTCCCAGCCTGCCCTCTGCATCCAGGCTGGCGATCTACCTCCTGTGGCTTCCTCCAACTACATCTCAGTACTCCACCATTCTGCTAAAGGCACGTTGCTGAAGTTCCTGTCGGTTCCAATAAAGAACTGTAAGTTGTTTTTGTTCGACCTCTGCCTCCGTCTGGTCCCTGCTACTACGGCTGCCCTCATCACAGGCACCCTGTCCACTACCCAGAGACTCAAACTCTAGACACCAAAGGGTTGACCCAGGGAGATCCGCTATAGCAGCCTCTCCCTCATCATTTCTTGCCAACACCACCCTGCTGGAGACCTGCCAGGCTGTAGGACAGCCCTCCGGTTCCCCATACCAAGCACCGTGACACTAGCGTGCCTAGGCCGCAACCGCCAGCCACTCAGGTACTGCGGGCCTCGGCTGACTCCAGGCCCCGAGAAAAGGCTAGGCCCCGGTGGGGGATGTTGCAGGACTCCACAAATTACATTTGTCTTGTGAGTATTGCAGATAGAAGGTTTTGGTAAAAAGAAAATGGCTCAATTCTTGGCAGGCAACTCATGTCCCTGACCGTAGAGATGTTTGGATTTTCTCCTTAACTGCAGGAATAAAGAGGAGGCGGTAAAAGAAGGGCGCATTATAAGTTAGTCGACGGACGAAGGACAGTGTCCCTGTGGTATAACTGTTAATTCGATAAGAAGTTCATAGAGCCTCTAGCCCCATCCTTGTGGCATGTATTACTAAATTGTCTAGGCACAATCACTTATCCTCCATCCATGAGAGTCGTCCTCCCTTTTAACTGTGTCAAAGGAAAGAGCCAGTGACATCAAGACTGGAGGCCGATGTCGCCCTCGTGAATGTACGCAGGAAAATTCTGGCAAAAATTTCTGATTCTCTAGATGTTTCTTGTTCCCGCTACTGTTGGGCAGGCTTCAGTAGGCACAGTACGAGGGCGACATCTCGGAGCAGTTCACTCTCGATAAGGAGATTTGAGGAGATGTAAAAGCTCTGGAGGTGTGGGAGATAGTTGTAGGTCGGGACACTAAAGCCTTTGACACGGGTTGACCACGATTATCTTGGGCACTAACTTTGTCCAAGTACGGTATTCCGGGACAATTATAGATTGGCTGAGAACTTTGTTATAAGGCAGAATAGCTTTCCTCTGATCAATGGTTGCAGGGGGACACCTTTTCAGTCGAGGCGGGGCGAAGGGCTTGCCTCCGTTAGTCCACTGTTGTATGTGTTGCCAGTCGATCCGTCCTGAGTCACTGCAGCGGTGTCGATTTCAGGGGTGCCGGTCCCCATTGCTTGCCGCTGGTATGTTGTGTTTCCTACGCGATATCGACTGTGGTGATATCGACCTCGTAGGTGTGAGATTATCGGCCACAGCCATCAGTATTTACTCAAGCTCGGCCGGGTCTGGGTACCTTGAGAAGAGTCAAGATTTCTGGACCATTGGATGCTGCTCCTGGGCTGTTGGATCTTGACCACACAGTTCGCACAGGCCTCCACCCAATTTTCAAATCCTTGGGTTAAATTGGGAGGGAACGATAGATCCAGCTAAAACGGTAAAATGTGGGCCAGATATTAATTCCAGCTGCGGAGAACTTGGGCCTGTTGGTCTCTCTCTAAACTTGGGCCTGTCTTCTTACTTGACTCTCCTTGAATTTCTCCGGGCCTTAACCTCCCGCAGGAACGTTGAAACCACCGTAAAAAGATGGATTCTCTTCTCCTTCTCTTTTGTCTAAGAGGAGATGAGGCGTTGGACTGGAATTGGATGTTATAAAATCTAAGGGTATTCTTTGACTCACGTGTTTATGAAGTTAATTTTGGTTGCCTGATGCAAGTCAATGGTCTCCTGTGGGAAGTATGGTCATGGACTGGTACTTGCCTTTGCATGTTCTTGGGTGGCGAGGGCGCAAGTTCTCAGAGGGGCCGAGGAGCTCCTGCTTCCTCCCCAGTATTATGGAGTATGGTCTATAGGTGTTTGAAAAAGTGGAGGAGTATCCAAGACTTTTTGGAGAGTAAGACCAGGAAGGACCTTTAACTAATTCTGTAGGACTCTTCTAGGTTTACCAGCTGTGAGGGCTGCATCAACGGCCACCTGCAGGAGAGTCTGGGTCATTCGCCAATGAGTCCCAGGATCCAGCAAGCTCTTGATATCGACCTGGTTGTCTGCATGTGGAGGCTCTTTGTGGCAGGTGAAATTTAAATTCCTGAGCTCTCTGAGCGTTTGGCCCCTTGGGTGCACAGAGAAGAAACCATGAGCATTTTACTACTGCGTGCCCGGGAGGGGCGGATATGGCAGGATGTGTCTCACAGACTCAGAAATCAAGACTGCGTCTCTGACTACCCGGACATAATCGTATGGGGTGGACACACAGGTAGCGATGCTAGACGAGGGACCATGTCACTTGATCATCCTACAATAAAATTAGACCACTGGACCACCAGGACCAGAGGCTGCCACAGCGAGTCTTTCCAGCCTATGACTCTGTACCCCACATCTATCGCAGGGCTGAGGTGGATGCGATCCAGTAGAGGTTAAAGAAACTTGGATATAAGGTTGTTGGAGGACATAATATCTGGGGTCGAATTCTTCCACCGTGACTCATATAATTTCCACATTTCTTTTCCCGCCGTGATGGCCGTTTTGGCGAAAATTATTATGCCTTATCTCTTTTCTGCTCTTTGATGTAGGTTGACATCCGAGTCCAGCTCCTTCTTGCTGCGACATGTTGGAGACTGTTTCTGTTTGTTTCTGTATACATCAGACTTTGCCGCGATGTCCCCCCCGCTTATCACCTCCTCACCGCTAACGCATGGAAAATTGTCACAATCTAGAGTTCATTGCATTTTAGGACCATGATCTATAAATGGACATCATTTATTTTACAATCTGCACTTTTACTGAGCAAATATAGATCCTGTTATGTAAGAAGTTTGTGCGCACTGTAACGCAACAATAAATACCATAGAATGGGTACCAGTGGATGGTATACTATAGGCGCATTCACACTTCAGATTTTGAGTGCAGATTTGAAGCCACTATCTAGTGTGGATCAGAATGGGTTAGATCTACTACTACACTCCGACGTACATCTCTAGATATCACTCGTACATCACTCGTACTCACTACAGACATCTACTCGTACATTCTACTACATAACTACATACATCACCTCACCTCTCACTCCACTACATCATGCTACCATCTCTGACTACTCACTACTACAGCTCTACTACGCAGTACTAACACCACGGACTGTCAAGCATACTAACAGACAGATACTACAATCCCTAGTAGACATTCTCCTACCCTCAATATACATCCTACTACTATACTACGGCGTCTTTCCTTGTGTGTTCTTTGTATAGTGTTTTACATCTAATACGGACAGAAATAGAGCATCACTACTACACTTCTACGTATAGCTAGCATCACTACTACGTCACTAGCTACATCACGATTACATCTTCTAATACCTCAGAACTGTAGCGTTACTAGTAGTCACTAGTACAATCACTAGTACATCTATACTACTCACTAGTAGGTCAGCTACGTAACAGTCACTATTACATCATCACTACCCATAGTAGTTCACTACTCATGACAATTACAGATCTGTCTACTACATCACTAGGACGTACTCTATACTCACTAAGTAAGTCTCTACTACATCCGAGTACGTCTCTACTACATGACTAGTTACATATGCTACCTACGTCCGCACGCGTCCAATCCTAACTCACTGTGACTTCACTATTACACACTAGTAGATTGCTCTACTACGTCCCTAGTACATCGTTATACATCACTAGTCACGTCATACATAGCGAGTCACTGAGTAGTTCTACGAGTCCGACTTCATCTCGACTCCATCACAGGATCTGAGTCAACTACAAAATCACCTAGTACGTCATACACACACTAGTAGTCTTACTAGTTCTGCTAGAGTCAACAGTATGTCCTATCAGCATCAGTGTAGACCGTACTGGAATTAATCACTGAAGGAGTCTCTACGACGTCCTGTCAGTGACATCAGACAATAGTACATCACTACTACATCACTCGTAACAGAGCTACTCGTCACTCCTAATCCCTACTACAGCTCTACTTGACTGTCACTAGTACATCTCTAGTACAATAACTAGTTACATCTCTATACATCAATAGTACATCACTACTATATCACTAGACGATCTCTATTACAGCCTCCTACATCTCTAGGGATATCACTATAATCCGTAGTACATCTCTACTCCATTACGCATAGGACATCTCTACTAATCAGAGGTACATCACTACTATATCCCTAGTAGTCCGTACACATGACTATAATCTTAGTATATCACTACTTCCCTCTATCTACATCACTAGTACATCTCTACTACATCACTAGTACATCACTACTACTTCACTAGTACGTCTCTACTACGTCACTACTACATCACTAGTACATCACTAGTACATCTCTACTACGTCTCTACTACACCACTACTACATCACTAGTACATCTCTACTATGTCTCTACTACGTCACTAGTACGTCACTACTCTGTTCTTCTCCTCCTTGCCCTGTCCTCTGCCTCTGAGACTGTTGACCATTTTCTCCTGCTGCAGACGCTAATATTCTCTTGGTATCACTGACCGGACCTTCTCCTGGATCTCCTCATCCCTCTCCAACCGGACGTTCAGTGTCCATCACTCTCACACCACCTCTTCACCTCGCTCCCTCTCTGTTGGCGTCCCTCAGGGTTCTGTCCTGGGACCCGACTCTTCTCCCTCTGCACCTCTGGCCTAGGACAACTCATCAGCTCCCATGGCTTCCAATACCATTCATATGCAGATGAGACACAGATCTATATTTCTGGTCCAGATGTCTCCTCTCTTCTACCCAGAATTCCAGAGTGTCTATCAGCCATATCCTCCTCCTATTCCCGTTTTCTAATACTTAACATGGACAAAAACAGAACTCATAGGGGCTTATTTACTAAGGGTCGTGGATCACAATTTCGTCGGATTGTTCACGGTTTCCAGGATTTGTGCAGCTTTGGCAGGTATTTATCAGGTGTCTGCGCTGGGATTTTGTCGCACGCGACCGGTTTGTGGCGTAGCTGCGCTGCTACCATGCGATAGAAATCGGGGGGCCAGGCCATCAGACGATCCGACTGATTCGGACTGAGTGTGGGATTTAACTTTCAAACTGTGTCACAAGACAATGCACTTACATGCACCGGGAAAGAGAAGGTGAAGTCCGGCAGTGACACATGCAGGATATCGGGCGCACGATCTTAGTGAATTTATCAGACTGTCCCCCAAATTCCAATCCTTCAAATGTAACCTGAAAACCCTCCTGTTCAGGATCTACATCACACAATACCTGCTCTGCTCCCTCACCTCATGTCTCCTTTTCCCCTTCCCCCTTATAGATGGTGAGCCCTCAGGGACAGGGTCCTCCTCCCACTTGTCTCCTGATCTCTGTAGTTTTGTGTTTTGTACAGTACTTGCACCTGTTTTTGCTTAATGTAATATATGTGACCCCCCTACTGATTGTACAGCCCCATGGAAGCAGTGGGCCCCATGGCAGACTTCTGAAGGGGACCCCTGCCAGCTTAAAACTATACATATATTACATTCTTATATACATAAACATACAGTTCATCACTCATACATATGCAACACCCTCACCGATGCAATGGCGAAGGAGTGCTTGCGAATACGTCCCACAGCATGGTCAATCACCTCACAGGTGGACCACGTGCAAGTGGTAGCTCCTGCCTGGCGGAGGAAGTTAAGTGTTTTGATATATTCAGATGCTGTCGTCTCAATCACTTGTATGTGCACTGTCTGTCTACTGTAAGGTGAGAGTAATGGAGGAGCTAGCCACACCTTACCAGGGGGAGCTACAAAACGCCTGGCCACGGAAGTGCAGAGCAGCGTTCTAGTCCAGACTGGGGTCTGCAGGACACCAGACAGCTTGAGTCTGAGCTCAGCTCAGATCGAACAGCAGAGACTAGTTTTCAGCCTAGCTCAGATGAGAAGAAGCGGATGGGCTTATCCAGTCCGACTCTATCAGCAGCATACTAACCAGAGCAGGAAGACCTTGCCCTGCCTTGAAGAGTGGAGGATGGATAAGAGTTAGTGAGGAAAGGGGTATGTCATCTACCGTCACGGGTGATACCTGAAGCACTCCAGGACAAGCTGAAGTCTTCTATTAGGACACAGCTACCTCCCAGCTGCCCTCGATCCAGGCTGGCGATTACCTGTGGTTCTCCAACTGCATCTCAGTACTCCACCATTGTGCTAAAGGAACGTGCTGAAGTCCTGTCGGTTCCAATAAAGAAATGTAAGTTGTTTTGTTCAACTCTACTCGTCTGGGCCCTGCTAGCGCGTCACCATCACAGGCACCTGTCCACACCCAGAGACTCAAACTATAGACACCAAGGGTGCCCCAGGGAGATCCGCTACAGCAGCCTCTCCCTCATTTCTTGCCACACCCCACCTGTGGAGACTGCCAGGCTGTGGGTCAGCCCTCCGGTTCCCCATCCCGCACGTCGACCCTAAGCGTGCCTAGGCCGCCACCCCGCCAGCCACTCATGGGAGCTGCGGGCTCGCGACTCCAGGCCCGAGAACAAGGCTAGGCCCCGGTGGGGGATGTTGCACTACATAGCGCATTACTACATGGTACCCACAATCCCGATTACCACCCCCGCATACGCACATGACAGTGCCATAGTACAGCATACCAGGCTTACATACATTAACGTAACTGTATTTGCAACCATTATCAGTCCACACGGACACTTAATTGATGACGACCCACTCACGGAACAATTATATATACCACAATGTGCAGCATAAGTGGGAGGTCATTTACTTGGGGCTTGATTCGTGTTTCCCCAACGTGTTACCCGAATATTTCCGATTTCGCGCGATTTTCCCTGGTTGCCCCGGTTGTTGGCGCGCGCAGATCGGATTGTGGCGCATCCGCCGGCTGGCATGCCGACAGAAATCGGGGGCGTGTGGCCGAACGAAAACACGCCGGGATCAGAAAAACCGCCGCATTTAATAACAAAAAATTGGTCAAGGACGGGCCATACTCACATGCACCAGGAAGAGATAGTGAACTCCGAGGCAACTCGGCGGACCTCGGCGCAGCAGCGACACCTGGTGGACATCGGGGCGCCGCATTCATGAATCGCCGGAAGACCCGAACGCTCGTCGCGCAGAAGCCCGGGAACGCAATGGACCGGGTAAGTAAATGTGCCCCATTATGTAATAATGGTGGCACATTCTTCACTTCTTTAGTGTCAGGTCGGATTCGGGGCGCGCCTGATACGTGTGGCGCTAGCTGCCTGACGCTTAGATCGACCTGCTGAGTTACGCCCCCATAACAGTATCTGCTATAATAGAATAAAATGATAATAATAATAATAATAAACTGATGTGTGAACACACCTCAAAGGCCAGTTAAGAACTAATAGGCAGTAGATGGTCGGCGTGAAGAGTCCGCCGCTCCCCTCCTCTACATCTGCATGATGGTGGAATGCGGGGGTCACTGGTTACATCTGTATTGGGAGGTAATTATTGTGTATTATGGGATAACCCCCCTTATAAACATTCAGCCATGAGAAGTGATATGAATGAGCTATATGTTTATTGTTCTTGAATTACCTTTGGTAATTTAGATTTATGCAACCCCCCCCCCACCCCCACCCACACATACACACCACACACATTATGAATATTTACACAGGAGATCTGACCACATCAAATGCATACAGTTTAGCAAGGGTAAGGCTTATGTTACGTTTACTTGTTACAACGACAATCAGCCAATGGAATTGCTAGGCACGCCCTTCGAACAGCATGTGCATGCACTCGGCACCGAGGGAAAACTATTCGTGCGGATCATGGCGATGACTAGTACGATGAGGATAAGGACACGATCCCGCCAGGACGATGGTAATGATATCGCTACGTTGAGGCACCACTTTGTGCCAGCAGGCCTGGTTGCGGACGAGGTGCCGTTGTTGGGGTCGGGTTGTAAGCCGAGGAGTGAATCATGGGAGCATGTCACCTGGTTATGGTGTCGATCTTGTCTGTTTCGATGAAGGCGGTCCATGCGCTGCAGGAAGGGGTGCATGCTGCGCAGGCTGTTGTTTATGCCGTGGTTCCCCAGCAAGATATAGAGCGAATTTCAGGACTGCCATATACCCTCTTGTCTGTCCCAATAGCCTTTTTGTATTTTATAGCTACCTTTATATATCATTTTAGCGTATTTATTTAATTTTTTCACATCTCATTTACCTCACTCTTTGCAAGACCAAAAGACCTGACATCTATAGTAACCAAAGTGTGGAGGGTGATGACCGTCTGTCCTGGGGATCGGGGGTGAGCCGCTGCAAGTATTTCAACCTGGTCTTCTGAGATCGAGGTAAGTGTTGTGTGAGTATCATTCAATCACAGCCAACATGTGTGTTGTTTTGAGGTGGAACGTAGAGTGCTGTGTGTGTGTGCGTGAATGGACAAGGCAAGCTTTTCTATGTGAATGGATGGTACACAGCAGAGCGTGTGTGTGTAGTGAACGATGGTGTACGTGTGTGTGCGTGAATGGACACGGCAGAGGTTGTGTGTGAATGAATGAACGGCAGAGCGTGGTGTGCGAGTGAATCTAGTGACCTGTGTGTGTGAGTGCATGAATGGACACGGCAGAGCTGTGGGTGTGAGTGAATGGACACGGCAGAGGTGTGGTGGGTGTGAGTGAATGGAACACGGCAGGGATGTGGTGGGTGATAGGACGTACCCCCAAATTGTTTAAAGTGGAAATCTTCCTCTTCAATGAATCCCTCTAAGACGCAGCAGCTGGTGGGATCCCGGGATCACTGGGCTGGAGCCCGATGACGCAGCACAGGCGCTGTGTGTCCCTGCACCAGATTTTACACAGCACAGCCACTGAGCCATGCGGTCTCTCCACAGATGGGTGCTTAAAAGACTATCACCGATATACGAGTGTCGTACCTGTTCTTAAGGGGATAGCGGAAGCACACATTTGTCGCGCTGTGCACTGGCCAGCCCTCGTGAAGAGTGAACCAGGATTATGGGGCGGACTGCGGTGTGGCTTGTAGGGTGTCTCGGCGATGTGTTCTTTGCCCCAGGAGAGGCCTACATGTGATCGCGAAGTTTTGCCTGGAGGTTGTACACCGAGTTTGATCTGGTCGATGCGAGACACTCTGAGTAGCGGACGTGTCCGGCTTCTTCTTTAGCTGAAGAAAAGCAGTCTGACAAGGGCAAGCTGTCGGCAATGTCCAGACAGCCATATGAACCTCGAATGCGGCACTACTCTGTCAGCAATGCGTAAATCTGTGCGCGCAGTAAAAGTAGTAAAGAAGTAATATATGTCTGAGACCAATCCCCCACACGGGGCCTGGCCTTGTTTGAGTGCGCTATAGCCAGCTGGGGCCCGGATACGGGTGCCTGGATAGTGCGTTTGGGCACCCATGGTTAGGGGTGGGGATGGGGACGTCGGAGGCGGGCCTACGAGAACGCATGGCGCATGGGCTCTCCAGCCGGTGGAGCGAAGTGGCGCACGAACACCCGGATTTGATACTTCGGTCTGTGCTCATTCCGGCATTTAAAGACAAGCCTTTAATAAAAGCTGTGTGCCTAACCCCGCTGCGCATTCGGGTTTAGCCCCAACTGATTGTGTGTTCTCTGCATTGAACTGTATTAACTGCGCCACTGATGTCGAGCACCCTCCAGCAACTCAAGAGTTTAACACCTCGGCCAAAGAACTTTGTCAGCTCTGTAATCCGGCGCTGCCAGCGATCTGAAGCATTTTTTTTACCTCACAACTGTGGCTCAGAGAAGTAATTGCCAGCCACCAAAAACCTCACACTGGCGGGAAACCCAGACAACCATCAAGCTCCACCACGCGGCGAAGGCGCGAACCCCGCCTCCTGTGGCGCAGGGAAAAATTAGAGCAGCCCGCCAACTCTTGGCGGGAAGACTTGGACTCCTCCCTTGGCACGAGACGGACTCACTGCCCGCCTCAACGGCACGCCAGACTCGTGCGGACTTGAACGTGATGTCAGCACCATGTGGGGTCCTCCCTCCGGATTCCTACCCGTGAGAGTAACCGGAGTTCTTCGAGGTCTGGAGACCATGGTTGTGGTCTCTGCTCAGCGTTCCGGGGGCCCTTCGATGGCACCGGCTGCATCGAGGACGACCGAGCATCGTACCACATGGCTATTTCCAGACTTGAGGCGCGCCAGGTGTACAACCCGGCGTGGTTCCTAGTGCCTCTCCCCAGCTACATGTCTGGTACCGTGGGCCCACTTGGAGCGCCACGTGGGCCCCGGACTCCTTTTACCAGCGGCACCTGGCGGCACTTCTGTCTGCCGCTGCCGCGCCACTCTGCTCCAAGGCCTACGTTCTGCTAGTTCGGCCTCTAGTTCCCGCGTGCATGTTTCCTGATCCCTCTTCCGGCTCTGCCCGCTCCTGTTTCCGGCACCGCCCCCCGACATCAAGGTAGATCCGAGCACCTACCCCGAGCCACGGCCCCAACACCGGCACCTCCTCAGGCCTCGACGGCCGACGGTGAAGCCGTCCGCCAGAGAACTTTCCGAGACACCAGTTCAGAACAAGCGACGGCGAGAGCGAAGAGGACCAGCCGTTGACATGGCCGGCCGGTCTCACTGGAGCCTGGTTGAACCAAACGAACCTCCGCCACGCATGTCCGGTACTTCGAACCGGCAGCGCTCGTGGGCTATCGGCTTCGCCTACCGGACTACACCGGAAGGAGTTATTATCTTAGTCCCCCCGCGATCCGTCAGAGCTGAACCTTCTGGCAAAGACCTTCACAATTTGAGACCGGAGAGTGATTGAGTTACTCCCTGTCAGGAGTGGACCCGATGGGACGCTGGGCGGTGGTCGTGATCCGGATCCCAGACTCCGACGAGCACCGCTACGCCATCGTGCGATGAGTGGTATAGGACGAACGGTGGCCGGAATCCCCGTAACACTTCTTCTCCTGGCTGCGATCCCGGCGTGGCGGTGCACCACTGAATGCTCCATCCACGTGATCGTGGAGTACGGGTCCCATTGGCCAATCATGGGCCCTGGCACTGAATCCAGGGCGCCCCCCCACACATCTCCCCTGCTGGGAGCATTGCAAGGTCCCGTGGCTCTCACTTGGGAGGCGAAGACTCCCGCTAGTGAACCTTGTCCGAGGTTACGACAGGCCCACTCTCCCTTGCCGGTTACCAATGCGGGCGGGTGACGACCCGCCGCACCCAGAGAAACCGGAGCGTGGAAGGAGCCACGGCGCTGCCGCAGGTTCCCTCTTTTAATGGCTATGCTGACCCTCCGTTGGTCCTGGTCAGTTGAGTCCCCGGCGGAGCAGCGACTATCCCGGCGACCAGCGCTCTCCCCTGCAGTGCCAGAGGATGCTGCTGACTGCAGTACCTGCTTATGCACCGGGTACCTTGTCCCCAGCCGAAAACCTACTCCCGCTGTAGGATGCCAGGATTCCCTTGGGGCTGTGATCTGGTCTCTGCTGAACCCCAGCGTTACTGAGTAAACCCCTGATGGTGGCTGAAAGCCTCATTCAGTACTTTGACATATTGATATTTTGCCTCTGTTGCCCCTATCCATAGCAGAACTGCCTGAGACTCTTCACCCTATTTAGCTCTCAGTCAGAGCTTTTCCGCGTCAGTGCTTGATAGACCCCCTTCTCTGCCACAGCAAGATCTTCAAAGGACTCTGTCCCTCTACACATCGAGGAACCCTTGCATCTTTTGCAACTGTTCCCCCCATCAAAGGGCTTACCCAGAAGATTGACTTGTCATCTTAGAGACCTTGTTGGTGAGACTTTTTGGCCAGATACTACCAGGGCAAGTGCTAGTCATTGTATTATATTGCACTTAATGCCTTCCTTTTAGGTATGGAACATTCGCTTGCATTCCTTAGCCTTTCCCTTTTCAGGTAAGAGGACATTCTATTGCTGCTACCCTGAAGTAAGCCTACTACTCTATAACGTTTGTTGTAACGTTTTATAAGTGTACCATTGGGCTCCTAAGCCAAATGTGAGTTACCATGTTTGCAACCTGTCAATAGATGTCAGTATTTGCATACACTTTATAGGCTTTTCAGATTGTAGTGGACCTATGTCGACCGGTCTCTATGTAACAATCCTGACCGATAACTTATCCCTCAAACCGTAGGTTTGCACTGGGTGGTACCAGTAAACTGCGGTCTTTAGGGGACCTGTTCGAGATATCCCCTGGAATGGCCACTCATACGTGGTAAGAATGTCAGTCGCAGGTACTTGTACATTGTACAATGTCTTAATTGTGTCACAATCCATGTAATGCATATACTGATACACACCTTTATATTTGTCGCCAGGAAAGAAGTGTTTACATACAAATATACAGGCTGTGCAAGGCGTGGATTACAGTACATGAACAACACACACCTTCCTACTGTACATTCGGTTAATGTGCGTAGCGACACACTGTCATATTCACATTACATGTCTTTGTCTTAGTTCGACCACCAACCCAGGTTGCCTGTCTCCAGTACCATGGGGGTTTGTCCCTACATATCTTTAGCCTACACTCCAAAGCTGCCCTTATCTACCTATGTGCCCCAACCATATGTAAGTCGAGGCGAGGCGGCTCTTTCAATGCCCCGGGGGTTGACAAACCCTCACCGTTGCAATGGCGAAGGAGTGCTTGCGATACGTCCCACAGCATGGTCATCACATCACAAGGGACATTGCAGTGTAGCTCCTGCCTGCAGGCAGAAGGTTAATGTTTTGTACTATTCAGATCTGTGTCCAATCACTTGTATTGCATTCTGTCTAATGTACCTGAGATGTATTGGAGGGCAGCCACCACCGGAACCAGGAGTTACCAAACCCACTGGCCAGGATGTTCTAGTAGAGCAGTTATTCGACCTGAGGGTCTCAGGAAAACAAAACCCCCCCCACAAACGCTTAGGTCTGACTTCAGCTCAGATCAAACAGCTATGCTACTATTTTAGCCTCTTCAGATGAGAAGAAGCAGATTGGGTTTACCCCAGTCCAGACTTCTATTCAGCCAGCCTACATACCAGAGCAGGAAGACCTCGCCCATGCCATTGAGAGTTGGAGCGTTAATAGAGTAAGTGTGAAGGAAAGGGTATATCCTCCTTCAGGGTTATACCATGAAGCACTCCAGTACACGGAAGCTTCCTATAGGACACAGCTACCTCCAGCCTGCCCTCTGATCCAGGCTGGCGACTAACCTCTGTGGCTTCTGCTCCAACTGTCATTCATACTCCCCCATTCTGCGAAAGGCGTTGGTCGAAGTTCCTCCGTCGGTTCCAATAAAGAACTTAAGTTGTTTTGTCACCACTCTGCCTCGTCTGGTCCTGCTTACTCGGCGCACCATTCATCACCACCCTGTCCCTACGCCAGAGAACGCACACTCTAGACACCAAGGGTTGACCCAGGGGATAGTTTTTTCCCTATAGCAGCTCTCCCTCCATCAATTCTTGTCGCAAACACACACCTGCTGGGACCTACAGGCTGTAGACAGCCCTCCGGTCCCATACCAAGCACCGCTGACCCTAGCGTGCCTAGGCCGCAACCGCCAGCCACTCAGTATACTGCGGGCCTCGCTGACTCCAGGCCCCGAAGAAAAGGCTAGGCCCCCTGTGGGGATGTTGCACATACAACTTTATACACTGTTACCCCTATAAAGCGTATATCACCAACACCCCATACGCAACAGTAATTGACCGGTCGACAGCTTACTCTTAACCATACGTAACTGTAATTACACACCAGTACACACATCCACAATATACACACACATAACATATTATATACACCACTGGCAGCATAATGGGGGTATTTACGAGGGCTTTGATTCGTTTTTCCCCAACGGTTTACCCGAAATATTTCCGATTTTGCGCCGATGTTTACCGGTTTTGCGCACAACGATCGATTGTGGGATCGCGCTGGCTGCACGTACCAGAAATCGGGGGCGTGTGCCGACAAACCGACGATTCGGAAAAACCGCCGCATTTAAAACAAAAAATGGTCGCACGGCCAATCACATGCACCGTGAAAAGCTCAGGAACTCCGCGCAACTCGGCGGACCTGCGCCGAGCCAGCGACACCCTGGTGGACATGGGCGCAGGACCTTCATGAATCGCCGAAGACACGAACGCTCGTCCGAGAAGCCGCCCGCGGAACGCGGAATGACCGTTAAGTAAATGTTGCCCCATTATGTATATAATGGTGGCACATTCTTCATTCTTTAGTGTCACGTTCGGATGAGGTGGCGCCTGATACTGGTGGCCCATGAGCTGCATCCGCCTGCAGTTAGCCCCCTGCATGAAAGTAATACTGCGCTATATAAATAAGAATAAAATAGAATAATAGAATAATAAACTCGAACGTGTGAACACACCCTCAAGCGCCAGCTAAGAACTAATAGGCAGAGATGGGCTCGGATGAAGGAGTCTCGCGCCTCCCCTCCTCTACACTCATGCATACTTGGTGGAAAAAAAAAAAGGCGGGGGTCACTGGGTTACATTGGTATTGGACACGGTAATTATTGTGTATTTTCTGGAAACCCCCACTATATACATTTCAGCCCCTGCAAGTGGAAAGTGATATGAAATGAGCAGTATGTCTATTGTTCTTTGAATTACCTTTGGATAATTTAGATTAGCAACCCCCCCCCCCACCACACCCCACATTTCATCTGAATTTAACATGCAGATCTGACCCACATTTCAATGCATTACAGGTTGCAAGGGTTAAGTCATTATGTCTACGTTTACTGTACTAACGACCAATCAGCCAATGGAATTGTAGTCACCCCACCGACTAAGCATGTGCATGCACTAGCCAGCCCGAGGGAAAAACATACGTGCCGGTCATGGCGAGTGACTAGTACGATAGGATAGGACAACGTATCCCGCCCAGGACATGGTAATTGAGGTCCGCACTGGAGCACCACTGTTGTGTCCAGCAGTGCACCTTGGTGTCGGACAAGGGTGCCGTTTGTTGGGTTCGGGGTTGTAGACCGGAGGAGTGTGGGCCACAAAGGCGGGCTATGTCACGAGTTTATGGTGTCGATCTTGTGTTCTCTCTCCGATGAAGGGCCGATTCCATGCGCTTGCCCGGAAGGGGTGCATGCTGCGAGGCTGTTGTTATAGCCGTGTTTCCCCACTAGAAGATATAAGACGTAATTTCAGGACTGCACCCGATACCCTCTTCGTGTCCAATGCGTTTTTTTAATTATTTATGCCCTGATCTATAATCATTTAGGTATTTATTTTATCATTTTCTTCACACTATATTACACTAACTTTTAGCAAGAAAAACCTGCATCTTATAAACCAAAGTCTGGAGGATCTGACCACTGTCCTGGGGATCGTGGTGAGCGCTGACACGTATTTTAACCTGATCTCTGAGAGGCAAATGTTTAAGGATCAACTCAGCACCACTGTGTGTGAGTGAACGTAGATGTGCTGTGTGTTGTGGGTGAAGGACAAGGCAAGCTTGTCTATGTGATGAATGCACACAGCAGAGCTGGGGGTGAGTGAATCTAGATGACGTGTGTGTGCAGGGTACCCCCCGACTGAATATGGAGTGTGGCACCTGACTAGTGGGTGGTCCAGGATGCACTTAGGAATTTTTGGGCGTTGCACTTAAGGGCGTATGCTCAGGTGTTTTTGGGTTCTCCCCCCTCCTGAATGTGTCCACTCCCCTTGGGGTTTATAAGCGGGCGCCCTGGGCGTGCTAGTCTTCTGCCGCGCGCCGACACCGTGAAGCCTGTGGTAAGCGTGTATTGTGTTGTGTGCTGTGCTTCCCTGCCAGGTTGCTGATGGTCGCATCCCCTGATTGAGGCGCTTCGCGCCCGCATAAGGCTTTGAGGGAGAGGGGCTGGCTCTCTCAGGTCCTCTCCCCTCCCGCTGTCATCCCACTCTCCCCCCCCCCGCCCGGGCCTTTGTTGTACATCCAAAATTTTGGTCCCCCGGCCCGGTATCGCACTCCCCTCTCCTTGTTTCTCTCCTCCCCCCTCCACCTTCCTTCTTCTTCCCCCTGCTCCTCTGGTGGTTAGCCGAGGCCGGAACTGTGTCGCGGCCGCCGGCGAGTTCAAGCATGAGGACCAGGCACCTGCTGGCGGTTCCTGGCTCCGAGCAAGGCGGCAGGGGCGTACCATTTCCTGCCTGCTGCTGCGGGCGTCGCGGCCATCGGCGCGCGATCCGCCGCCCCACAGCCCGCCTTCCGTCCGCCCGTTGCTGCTGAGGCACAAGTCTTCACCCCTCCTCCGCCAGAGCTTTCTACGGCACGGGGCGGCCACGTTTGTTTGAGCATGGGGCGAACACACATCTCCCCTCGGCTTCCCTACCCTCTGAGCGTTCGGCCTCCATTCTCAGTTTAGGGCTGCCCCGGTGTCCGAGCGGGCGGAAGAGCTCTCGCACGCGGCAGCAACTGACTGGCGCCTATAGAAGCGAGGCTACGGCTCCTCCGACAGCCCCCCCTCACACCTCCGTTCCCCCCCCGACCCCAGCCTGGCTGTGCACTCCCAGGCCTCATGCCCTTTCAGCCCTGGTGTCCCCTGCCCAGTCCCCTGGTGGCCCTGCACAGCCCCCTGGTGGCCCCTGCTCAGTCCTGGTGGCCCCAAACCAGTACCCCCATGCTTCTCTCAGCAATTCAGGGTTGTGTACTGCAGTCCATTTCCCCGGCTCCATTGACCGGTCTCAAGGCACACGTAGCGGCTAACTGCTCTGGTCCAGGCGCGGCGCAGCGGTCCTAATCTCGTCTCGACCCGCCCGTGAATGCACCAGTGCGTCTCGGCTGTCCAGCGGCTCTGCGGCTGCATTCGTGACAAGCCGTGTGGAACGGGTGCCCATGCTCACTCATGGGCAGCGGAGAGGAGATTCCAGAGTCGTGTCCAGGCATGGCTTCCGCACGTCTTCATCGGGGGTTCATCGGACGCCTCGGCGATGTCTGGTCAAGAGGAGTCGTGGGCCGAAGCAGGGGGCCCCATAGAGACTATCTAAGGGACCCGCAGCTTAAACCATACATATAGTACATTCTTATATACATAAACATACAGTTCATCACTCATACATATGCAACACCCTCACCGATGCAATGGCGAAGGAGTGCTTGCGAATACGTCCCACAGCATGTCATCACATCACACAGGGGACATTGCAGTGGTAGCTCCTGCCTGGCAGGGCAGGAGTTAAGTGTTTTGTATGATTCAAGATCTGCCGTCCAATCACTTGTATTGCATTCTGTATAATGTAAGCTGAGATGTAATTGGAGGAGCAGCCACCACCTGACCAGGGGAGTTACAAAACCCCTGGCCAGGAATGTTCTAGAGAGCAGTTCTAGTCAGACCTGAGGGTCTGCAGGACACCAGAACAGCTTAGTCTGAGCTCAGCTCAGATCAGAACAGCTAGAGACTAGTTTTAGCCTAGCTCAGATCAGAAGAAGCAGACTGGGTTATCCCAGTCCGGACTCTATCCAGCCAGCATACCATACCAGAGCAGGAAGAGCCTAGCCCCTGCCTCTGAAGAGTGGAGCTAATAGATAAGAGTTAGTGAGGAAAGGGGTATCATCCTACCTTCAAGGGTGATACCTGAAGCACTCCAGGACAAGCTGAAGCTTCCTATTAGGACACAGCTACCTCCCAGCCTGCCCTCTGCATCCAGGCTGGCGATCTACCTCCTGTGGCTTCCTCCAACTACATCTCAGTACTCCACCATTCTGCTAAAGGCACGTTGCTGAAGTTCCTGTCGGTTCCAATAAAGAACTGTAAGTTGTTTTTGTTCGACCTCTGCCTCCGTCTGGTCCCTGCTACTACGGCTGCCCTCATCACAGGCACCCTGTCCACTACCCAGAGACTCAAACTCTAGACACCAAAGGGTTGACCCAGGGAGATCCGCTATAGCAGCCTCTCCCTCATCATTTCTTGCCAACACCACCCTGCTGGAGACCTGCCAGGCTGTAGGACAGCCCTCCGGTTCCCCATACCAAGCACCGTGACACTAGCGTGCCTAGGCCGCAACCGCCAGCCACTCAGGTACTGCGGGCCTCGGCTGACTCCAGGCCCCGAGAAAAGGCTAGGCCCCGGTGGGGGATGTTGCATAAGCCATGTGAGTTTACCCATGTTTGCACCTGTCAATAGATGTCTAGATTTGCAGAACCTTTTATAGGCTTTTCAGATGTATGTGGCTGAGTGTCGACCCGTCTCTATGTACAATCCTGACCGCTACTTATCCCTCAAAACCGTAGGTTTGCACGTGGGGGAGCCAGTAAAATGCGGTTTTTAGGGACGGGGTGTTCCAGAACTAACCCCTGGAATGCCATCACTACCGTGGTAAGAATGCAGCGGACATGTACTTGTACATGACAATGTCTATGGTGTCCACAATCCAATGTAATGACATATATGATACACCCCTTGTAATTTGATCGCCAGGAAGAAGTGTTTACATACAAATATACAGGCCTTGTGCAAGGAGTGATTAGTACATGACCACACAACACCCTTTCCTACTGTACATCGGTTGTATTTAATGCTTAGCGACCACACTGTCATACTTCACATTACATGTCTTTGTCTTAGTTCGACACCAACCCAGGTCCTGTCTCCTAGTACCATGGAGGGTTTGTCCTACATATCTATACGGCTACACTTCCCAGAAGCTGCCCTTTCTAACTATGTGCCACACACCATTGTAGTCGAGCCGAGGGCGGCTCTTCAATTGCCCCGGGGGTTGCAAGGCCCCGAGAAAAGGCTAGGCCCCGGTGGGGGATGTTGCAAGTGGCGTCACGAACAGGATTGATACTTCTGTGCCTTATTCCGGCATTAAAGACAAGCCTTTATTGAAAAGACTGTGCTGCCTAACCCTGCTGCCATTCGGGTTTAGGCCCCAAGTGATTGTGTGTTTCTGCATTGAACTGTATTACTGCTGCCACGTGCTGTCGAGCACCGCTCCAGCACTCAAGAGGTTAAACCCCTGCAAAGAACTTTGTCAGCTCTGCTACATCCGGCGCTGCCGCGTCTGAAGCATTTTACCTCACGAAACTGTGGCGCAGCAAGTAATTCCAGCCCACCAAAACCTTCACTGGCGGGAAACCCAGATGACACATCAAGCTCCACCCACGCGCGAAGGGCGCGAACCCCGCCTCCTGTGGCGCAGGAAAAATTAGAGCCCGCCACAGCTCTTGGCGGGAAGGACTTGGACTCCTCCCTCTGGCACGAGACGGACTTCCTGCCCCGCCTCAACGAAACGCCAGAACTCGTGCGGATCTTGAACAGTGAGGTCAGCACCATGTGGGGTCCTCCGCGATTCCCTCCCGTGGAGTAACCGGAGTTCTTCGAGGTTCTGGAGACCATGGTTGTGGTCTCTGCTCAGCCGGTCCGGAGGCCCTTCGCTGGGCACCGGCTGCATCGAGGACTGACCCGAGCCTTCGTCACCAGGACATATTTCCAAACGGTGATGCAGCGCCAGGTACAACCCGGGCGGTTCCTAGTGCCTCTCCCAGCTACCATGCTGGTACCGTGGGCCCACGTGGAGGCGCCACGTGGGGAGGCCCCGACTCCTGTTGAGCCAGCGCCTGGGCCTACTGCTGCCGCGCCACCTGCTCCAAGGCCTACTGTTCCTGCTGTTCGGCCTGCTAGTCCCGCTGTGATGGTTCCTGATCCTCCGGCTGCCCATGCTCCTGTTCCGGCACCTGCCCGACCATCAAGGAGATCCGAGCCTACCCCGAGCCACGAGCCCCAGCACCGGCACCTCCGCAGCCTCGAGGCCGAGGTGAGGCCGTCCGCCAGAGACTCCGAGACACAGTTTCAGAACAGCGACGGCGAGAGAAGGAGGCCCAGCGTTACATGGCCGGCCGGTCTGCAGCTGGAGCCTGGGTGGAACAGAACCGCACCACCGGCATGGTCCGGTACTTCGACCGGCAGCGTGGCTATGGCTTCGCCACCCAGGACTACACCGGACGGGAGTTATTTATTCCCCGCCGATCCGTCAAGAGGCCTGACCTTCTGGAAAGACTTCACAATTTGAGACCGGGAGAGTGCATTGAGTTCTCCCTGCAGGAGGGGCCCCGAGGGCCGTGGGCGGCTGGCGTGATCCGGATCCCAGACTCCGACGAGGACCGCTACCCATCGTGCGATGAGTGGTATGAGGACGACGAGTGGCCGGAATCCCCGAACACTTCTTCTTCCTCGGCTGCGAGTCCCCGGGCGGTGACCCACGTGAATGCTCCATCCACGGTGATCGTGAGTACGGGTCCCATTGCCATCCATGGGCCGGGCATGATCCAGGGCGCCACCCCCACCATCTCCCCTGCTGGGAGCATTGCCAGGTCCCGTGGCTCTTCCGTGGGAGAAGACATCCCGGCTAGTGAACCTTGTCCGGAGGTTCCGACGAGGCCCACATCTCCACTTGCCGGTTACCAATGGGGTGACGACCCGGCCCCAGAAGAACCGGAGCTGGAAGGAGCCACGGCGCTGCCGCAGGTTCCCATCTATTTATTGCTGGACCCCTCCGTGGTCCCTGGCTCAGTTGAGCCCCCGGCTGGAGCAGCCGACATCCCGGGCGACAGCGCTCCTCCCCCTGCATGTCCAGAGGATGCTGCTGAACCTGCAGTACCTGCTACTGCCACCGGGTGTCCCCAGCCGGAACCTACTCCCGCTGAGGATGCACAGGATTCCCTGCTGGAGCTGGATCCTGTCTCTGCTGAACCCAGCGATACTGAGTAACCCCTGATGGGCTGAAAGCCTTCTTCAGGTACTGTGTACATATTGTATATTTCTGCCCCTATCCCTATAGAGCCAGAAACTGTCCTGAGACTCTCACCCTTATTTATCTCAGTCAAGAGATTTTCTACTGTCATGTGCTATGATAGCACCCTTCCTCTGCCACAGCAGAGATTCCTTCAAAGGACTCTGTCCCTCTACACATCGAGGAGACCCTTTGCATCTTTATTGCACTTTTCCCCACATCAAGGGCTGTACCCAGAAGATGGACTTTGTCATTAGAGACCTTTTGTGAGACTTTTGCCAGATACTACCAGGGAAAAGTTGCTATGTCATTGCTATTATATTGCACTTAATGCCTTCCTTTTTAGGTATGGACATTCTGCTTGCATTCCTTATGCCTTTCCTTTTCAGGTAAAGAGACATTCTATGCTGCTACCCTGAGTAGCCTAACTACCTATGTAACGTTTGTAACGTTTAAGATGTGTACCCATTGGGCTCCTAAGCCAATGTGAGTTTACAACATGTTTGCACACTGTCAATAGATGTCAGTAGTTTGCACTAACCTTTTATAGGCTTTTCAGATTGTAGTGTGGCTGTGTCGGACCGTCTCTATGTAAAATCCTGACCGCTACCTTATCCCTCAAACCGAGGTTTGCACGTGGGGGTAGCCAGTAAACTGCGGGTCTTTAGGGGACCGGGTGTTACAGAGATAGCACCTGGATGCCACTCATACAAGGGTAAGAATGTCAGTCGGCAGGTACTTGTACATTGTACAATGTCTTATTGTGTCACATATGCCAATGTAATGCATATATACACACACTTTATATTTGTCGCCAGGGAAGAAGTGTTTACATAACAAATATACAGGCCTTGGTGCAAGGAGTGGATTACAGTACATGACACCACACCTTTCCTACTGTACAGTTCGGTTTAATGGCGTTAGCGACCAACTGTCATACTTCACATTTACATGTCTTTGTCTTAGTTCGACACCAACCCAGGTGCCTGTCTCCAGGACCATGGGCGGTTTGTCCCTACATATCTTATAGCCTACACTTCCCAGAAGTGCCCTTATCTACCTATGTGCCCCAACCATCTGTAGTCGAGCCGAGGGCGGCTCTTTCAATTGCCCCGGGGGTATGCAACACCCTCACCGATGCAATGGCGAAGGAGTGCTGCGAACACGTCCCCCACAAGGCATCACATCACACAGGGACATTGCAGTGGTAGCTCCTGCCTGGCAGGGGCAGGAGTTAAGTGTTTTGTATGATTCAAGATCTTCGTCCAATCACTTGTATTGCATTCTGTCTAATGTAAGCTGAGATGTAATTGGAGGGCAGCCACCACCTGACCAGGAGTTACAAAACCCCGGCCGGAATGTTCTAGAGAGCATTCTAGTCAACCTGAGGGTCTGCAGGACACCAGAACAGGGGCTTCGTCTGAGCTCAGCTCAGATCAAAAGCTAGAGACTAGTTTTAGCCTAGTCTCAGATGAGAAGAAGCAGACTGGGTTACCCCATTCCAGACTCTATTCTCCAGCATACCATACCATAGCAGAAGAGCCTACCCCTCCTCTGAAAGTGGAGCTAATAGATAAGAGTTAGTGAGGAAGGGGTATCATATCCTACCTTCAGGTGATACCTGAAGCACTCCAGGACACTGAAGCTTCCTATTAGGACACACGCTACCTCCCAGCCTGCCCTCGGCAATCCAGGCTGGCGATCTCAACCTCCTGTGGCTTCCTCCCCCAACGCAATCTCATTACTTCCACCATTCTGCAAGGCAACGTTGCTGAATTCCGTCGTTCCAATAAAGAACTTAAGTTGTTTTTTAGTTCACTTGCCTCCGTCTTGGTCCCTGCACTTAGGCTGGCCCTCATCACAGCACCCTGTCCACTACTACCCAGAGACTCAACTCTAAGACACCCAAGGGTTATCCCCCAGGGAGATTCCCTATACACCGCCGCTCCCTCATCATTTCTTTTCCCAACACCACCCTGCTGAACCTCCGGCTGTTGGATCAGTCGCGCTCCTGTTCCCCATACCAAGCCCTCGTGACACTACGTGCCTAGGCCGCAAACCGCCAGCCACTAGGTACTGCTTGGCCTCGTCTGACTCAGGCCCCGAGAAATGGCAGCCCGGTGGGGTCTGTTGCAACATACAATTTATACACTGTTTACAACACACATGTAAGTTATACACCCCCCCTACGCACATACAGTGGCCATATAGGAAAAAAAAAAGCCAGACTACAGCTTACATACATAACGTACTGTTTACAACCCATACACCCATCAGCATATACACACACATAAACAAATATATATACCAATGTGCACATAATGTGGTTCTGTACTGAGGGCTTGATTCCCTTGATGCGTCGCGTTTTCCCAACGTGTTACCCTAATATTTCCGTTTTGCTCCGATTTCCCGGTTTTTTGGTGCGCACCGATCGGTTGTGCGGCATCGTCGCTGGCATGCACGTGACAGAAATCGGGGGCGTGGCCGAAACGAAAACCCACTAGTGCGGAAAAAGCCTCGCCGCATTTAAAGAAAACAAAAAATTGGTCGCACGGGCCATACTCCACGCACCAGGAAGATATCAGTGAACTCCGACGCAACTCGGCGGACCTTGGCGCGCAGCGACACCGTGTTGACATCGTTAGTCGATCGCATGTGACCTTCATGAATCGCTGAATACCCTAACTTCGTGCCAAGAGGGTCCTCTAAGCCGCCGCTGGACGCGAATGGCTGTGGTAAGTAAATGTGCCTTTATGTATAAATAGGGTGCCCAGTCTTCATTCTTTAGTGCGGTCGGATGGACTCTGGGCGCGCTGATACTGTGCTCTTCTCGAGCCTATTTACCCGGCTGTTTATATCGGTCTTTGCAGTACGCCTGCTATGAGTCAGTAATAGCTGCTCTACGTAATAAAGCAATTTATACTAATTTGACTATGATCATTTTACGTTACTATATAAACTTGAACGGATGTGAACACCCCTCATCCACCTAAGACTAATAGGCATGTAATGGGCTCGGAGTGAAAGATTCCTGCCGCTGGCCGCCCCCTCCTCTACATTCTGCCATGAACTTGGTGATCGCGGGGTCACTGGGGTTACAGCTTTTATTGGGACTTAATTATTGTGTATTTATGGAACCCCCTTAAGAAACATTTGCATTGCCATGCAGAAGTGATGATGAATAGCAATATGTTCTATTGGTTCTTGAATTTAACCTTTGAGTAATTAGATTTATGCAACCCCCCGCCCACACACACACATGGCGCCATTAATCGGAATTTACACCGTGAGAGCTGACAGACATTCAATGCATACAGTTTAGTATCAAGGGTTAAGTCCATTATTCTACGTTTACTTGTTACTAACGACCATTAGTAATATACTGTATCCCATATACAGCCCCTGCAGCTAAGTAATATACTGTACCCGATATACAGCCCCCCAGCTTAGTAATATACTGTATCCCATATACAGCCCCCCAGCTTAGTAATATACTGTATCCCATATACAGCCCCTGCAGCTAAGTAATATACTGTACCCGATATACAGCCCCCCCAGCTTAGTAATATACTGTATCCCATATACATCCCCCCAGCTAAGTGATATAGTGATATATAATATATACAGGACCCCCCACAATAAAATGATTATGGCCCCATATAATATATACTGAATCCCCCCAGTATAAAATAATTATAGCCCCAAGTAATATGCAACACCCTCGCCGATGCAATGGCGAAGGAGTGCTTGCGAATACGTCCCACAGCATGTCATCACATCACACAGGGGATATTGCAGTGGTAGCTCCTGCCTGGCAGGGCAGGAGTTAAGTGTTTTGTATGATTCAAGATCTGTCGTCCAATCACTTGTATTGCATTCTGTTTAATGTAAGCTGAGATGTAATTGGAGGAGCAGCCACCACCTGACCAGGGGAGTTACAAAACCCCTGGCCAGGAATGTTCTAGAGAGCAGTCTCTCCCTGGAGGGAGAAGAGCTCAGTTCTAGTCAGACCTGAGGGTCTGCAGGACACTAGAGAAGAGCAGTCTCTCTCAGGAGAGAGAAGAGAACAGCTTAGTCTGAGCTCAGCTCAGATCAGAACAGCTAGAGACTAGTTTTAGCCTAGCTCAGATGAGAAGAAGCAGACTGGGTTACCCCAGTCCAGACTCTATTCAGCCAGCATACCATACCAGAGCAGGAAGAGCCTAGCCCCTGCCTCTGAAGAGTGGAGCTAATAGATAAGAGTTAGTGAGGAAAGGGGTATCATCCTACCTTCAAGGGTGATACCTGAAGCACTCCAGGACAAGCTGAAGCTTCCTATTAGGACACAGCTACCTCCCAGCCTGCCCTCTGCATCCAGGCTGGCGATCTACCTCCTGTGGCTCCCTCCAAGTATCTCAGCAATCCACCATTCTGTTAAAGGCACGTTGCTGCGGTTCCTGTCGGTTCCAATAAAGAACTGTAAGTTGTTTTTGTTCAACCTCTGCCTCCGCCTGGTCCCTGCTACTACGGCTGCCATCATCACAGGCACCCTGTCCATCACACAGAGACTCATACTCTAGACACCAAAGGGTTGCCCCAGGGAGATCCGCTATAGCAGCCTCTCCCTCATCATTTCTTGCCAACACCACCCTGCTGGAGACCTGCCAGGCTGTAGGACAGCCCTCCGGTTCCCCATACCAGAAGGAGTGCTTGCGAATACGTCCCACAGCATGTCACTACATCACACTACATAGTCCTTATAGGACACAGGGGACATTGCAGTGGTAGATCCTGCCTGGCAAGGCAGGAGTTAAGTGTTTTGTATGATGTAAGATCTATCATCCAATCCCCTGTATTACATTCTGTCCAATGTAAGCTGAGATGTAATTGGAGGAGCAGCCACCACCTGACCAGGGGAGTTACAAAACCCCTGGCCAGGAATGTTCTAGAGAGCAGAAGAGTTTAGTTTTAGCCTAGCTCAGATGAGAAGAAGCAGACTGGGTTACCCCAGTCCAGACTCTATTCAGCCAGCATACCATACCAGAGCAGGAAGAGCCTAGCTCCTGCCTCTGAAGAGTGGAGCTAATAGATAAGAGTTAGTGAGGAAAGGGGTATCATCCTACCTCCAAGGGTGATACCTGAAGCACTCCAGGACAAGCTGAAGCTTCCTATTAGGACACAGCTACCTCCCAGCCTGCCCTCTGCATCCAGGCTGGCGATCTACCTCCTGTGGCTTCCTCCAACTGCATCTCAGTACTCCACCATTCTGTTAAAGGCACGTTGCTGAAGTTCCTGTCGGTTCCAATAAAGAACTGTAAGTTGTTTTTGTTCAACCTCTGCCTCCGTCTGGTCCCTGCTACTACGGCTGCCCTCATCACAGGCACGCATGTCATTACATCACACAGGGGACATTGCAGTGGTAGCTCCTGCCTGGCAGGGCAGGAGTTAAGTGTTTTGTATGATGCAAGATCTGTCATCCAATCACTTGTATTGCATTCTGTCTAATGTAAGCTGAGATGTAATTGGAGGAGCAGCCACCACCTGACCAGAGGAGTTACAAAACCCCTGGCCAGGAATGTTCTAGAGAGGAGTCTCTCCCTGGAGGGAGAAGAGCTCAGTTCTAGTCAGACCCTCAGGGTCTGCAGGACACCAGAAGAGTTTAGTTTAGCCTAGCTCAGATGAGAAGAAGCAGACTGGGTTACCCCAGTCCAGACTCTATTCAGCCAGCATACCATACCAGAGCAGGAAGAGCCTAGCCCCTGCCTCTGAAGAGTGGAGCTAATAGATAAGAGTTAGTGAGGAAAGTGGTATCATCCTACCTTCAAGGGTGATACCTGAAGCACTCCAGGACAAGCTGAAGCTTCCTATTAGGACACAGCTACCTCCCAGCCTGCCCTCTGCATCCAGGCTGGCGATCTACCTCCTGTGGCTTCCTCCAACTGCATCTCAGTACTCCACCACTCTGTTAAAGGCACGTTGCTGAAGTTCCTGTCGGTTCCAATAAAGAACTGTAAGTTGTTTTTGTTCAACCTCTGCCTCCGTCTGGTCCCTGCTACTACGGCTGCCATCATCACAGGCACCCTGTCCACCACACAGAGACTCATACTCTAGACACCAAAGGGTTGCCCCAGGGAGATCCGCTATAGCAGCCTCTCCCTTATCATTTCTTGCCAACACCACCCTGCTGGAGACCTGCCAGGCTGTAGGACAGCCCTCCGGTTCCCCATACCAAGCACCGTGACACTAGCGTGCCTAGGCCGCAACCGCCAGCCACTCAGGTACTGCGGGCCCCGGCTGACTCCAGGCCCCGAGAAAAGGCTAGGCCCCGGTGTGGGATGTTGCACATATTAGATTATATTTTTATAGTTTTTTGCTGTTTTTGCTGTTAGGTCAGTGTAAGATTATGATCTGTGGGCGTGGCCTAGCAGAGCAGTCACATGGTGCGGAGCAGACACTTCCTGATTGCTCTGTCTGCAGCGCTCGAGCACGTAAATATTTTGCTGCTATGTGCTGACATTTCCTAGGTTATCATGATATAGGGTTTAGCCATGAGCTGACCCATGCTTCAAGCAAATCTCTACCAGCTCTACCTGCAGGAGGGAAGGTGGAGGGGGGAAGGAGGGAGAGATTCAGGTGAAGATGTGTGATAACAGGTTGCCTCTAATGATGCATGCAATCCATACAGGGTGGGTAGGAACATGTTGCTAAGACCTTTTTAGGGCCACAGTCAAAAACATCCCATGATCTCATTTAGGAAGGCGATGGAGGCTCTGTTGGCTGTTATAGAGCCCTGTCTTTGACCCAGAAGGAGCCATAAAATAAATATTTTTAAACATTAACATTTTTTAAAGACAATAAAACATAACAATAATGGGAAAAAAAAAAAAATGGTGCAACTCCGTTTTTGAACCAACAATTTGAGAAAAGTCCAAAGCTTCTCTATTAGCCAAGTGGTAGCGATAGCTGACTGCAGTAGGGTATTTTGTAAGTTTGTACATTGTGCCCAATTTTAGTGTAATAATTAAAGAAAAATCAACCAATATGTTAAAGTAAAAAAAAAATTAAAATACTCACCTACACTTCTCTGCATCTTGATCCCGGTGCTTGTCTTCTCTATTCTTTACACGCCTGATAACCTAGGAAAGAGCTGTAAAAAGAAAGCTGGAGTGCGGGGACGAGATTTCTGGTGCTCCAGACTGCTAATTATGCATGCCCCCTCTGTGACATCATTTCCCTCTCCCGTGCTCCCAGCATGGGAGAAGAAGGTACGAGAGGAGTGAATAATTAGCAGCCTTGAGTGCCGGACATTTCATCAAGATCAAGATAAAGAGGAGCATAGGTGAGTATTTTTAGCATTTTTTCACATGTACATACTGGTTGATTTCCTTTAATTAAAAAAATGCTGAGTTTTTTTCCCGAAAAGCAGTTAAAAATGACCCACAACTATATCACATACCCCATAACCTCTTTCAATTCCTGAAGCATCCAAAGAAACCCAAGCCCCACTCTTTCTAGGTTACCTTGTGAGGAACCGAAATACACGGATCCTTTTAACATCAGGAAGTTATAGAAACATTTGCTTGAATATTTTCCATAACTAAAAATTTGTATTAACTACACAGTAACTCATACTTTTACTCTGCAAGAAATTTCACTATTTATATCTCACTTGTCTGAGAAACCTATTAAATGATATATTCTTTTTTGCCGGTCTATGCAAAAATTTTGTTTGCAGAAATATATATTTTTCTCTGAGTACATTAGGAATAAAAGTTTATTGCGAGTGCAATTTACAACCAAATGCATATTCTAAAGTTCGAGGTTTTATGGTGATAAATGGATCAGAGCAGTATATTCACTAACTAAAATTCCAGCAGCACAACCGCACATTGCAATGGGGCTCGATTTCCTAAACGGGGCTCAAGGCAACTTATGGTCCATTCAAGCCTCAGCTAAGCGCATTTATTCATTCTCAAGTTTTACTGCCATGTATATCAAGATGACACAGGCTGGTATGAAAACCTGCTTTACAACACATTTGCATTGCAGTTAAATGAATGTTGTTTGCATTTCATGTCCACAGCGCCGATCACGGTGCGGAACTACCAAAAACTGGTTAATGGATATGAGAAAATTTCCATTTTTGTAAAAAGAAAAAGTTGAAAACAATGGAGTTATGAATGAGTGTTGAGAATTGTTGAAGCTTCCGGTCTTGGTCAACATTCTGAATGAGAGCCCCCTGATAGAGTAGAGCATAGCTGATGTACCCATTCTGGTTCAGGGTTCAAGTTTGGGCACGCCACCCGGACACATTGCCAGATTGTCCGTTGACCGGCCAATACTGCAAATTGACGCCCCCAGCACCTAGCCATGTCTATGATAGCTAAGTTGTCGGGTCCGCTCATCTTTACCCCCCCCAAGTATTATATTCAGAGGAAAAAAAAGCCCTCCCATTTTTATAGCCCATGTGTAGGTAATTGAATTAAAGCTGCTCACCTTTTTTGGTTGTGCAGGTAGGCGCAACTATCAATGCACTTGCAAGTGATGTATCATTTGTTCTGGTCACCTTGTCAAGTTCCGATGGACACTGAGGGATTCTTATTGAATACTATTTGTTAGAGTACCCATTTACGATGAAAAAATGTTCACTAGATGGCACCTGAGGACTCCATACTTTTAATTAAAAGTATTAATTCAGGTTTAAGTCCAAAAGATTATCTTTTTCTGGTCTAGACACTTTACCTGATGAAGTGTCCGGACCCAACTGTTAATTCCATTAGAGTGATATCATCCTATGTGGTTGCGGGACATCCATTGCCAGTTACAAACAGTGTACTCACCTTCCGACTCCCCTCTTCTATACAGCGATGCTCCTGCATCGGCTCCATGTCCTCGCGCTGTCTGTCTCAGGGATTGTGACGTCAGCCGCTATTGTGGAGGCAGGGGCTGCAGGCTATATACTAGGGGGCTGGCAGGCTATTTACTACTGGGGGCTGACTATATACTACAGGGGGCTGGCAGGCTATATACTACATGGGGCTTTCAGGCTTTATACAGAGGGGGGCTTGCAGGCTATATTCTACAGGACTCCAGGCCCCGAGAAAAGGCTAGGCCCCGGTGGGGGATGTTGCACATACAAATTTATACACTGTTACACACATATAAAGTATATACACCCCCCATACGCACATACAGTGCCATATACAGACATACAGCTTACATACATAACGTACTGTATTTACACACCATACACACATCACATATACACACACATAAACAATATATATACCACAATGTGCAGCATAATGGGGGTCATTTACTGAGGGCTTGATTCGCGTTTTCCCAACGTGTTACCCGAATATTTCCGATTTGCGGCGATTTTCCCTGAATTGCCCCCGGTTTTTGGCGCACGCGATCGGATTGTGGCGCATCGGCGCTGGCATGCACGCAACGGAAATCGGGGGCGTGGCCGAACCAAAACCCGACGGATTCGGAAAAACCGCCGCATTTAAAACAAAAAATTGGTTGCACGGGCCATACTCACATGCACCAGGAAGAGATCAGTTAACTCCGAGGCAACTCGGCGGACCTCGGCGCAGCAGCGACACCTGGTGGACACCGGGCGCAGGACCTTCATGAATCGCCGGAAGACCCGAACGCTCGTCCGAGAAGCCACCGCTGGAACGCAAATGGACTGGGTAAGTAAATGTGCCCCATTATGTATATAATGGTGCACATTCTTCATTCTTTAGTGTCAGGTCGGATGACGGGGCGCCCTGATACTGTGGGCCCCATAGCGGCTGATACCGCTGCAGTTACGCCCCTGCATGAAAGTAATACTGCTATATAAATAAGAATAATAATGATAATAATAATAATAATAAACTGAACGTGTGAACACACCCTCAAAGCCAGCTAAGAACTAATAGGCAGTAGATGGGCTCGGAGTGAAGAGTCCGCCGCTCCCCCTCCTCTACATCTGCATGACTTGGTGGAATGCGGGGGTCACTGGGTTACATCTTGTATTGGGACAGGTAATTATTGTGTATTTATGGGAAACCCCCTTATAAACATTTCAGCCCATGCAGAAGTGATATGAATGAGCAATATGTTTATAAGGCGGGTTCCCATAAATAACAAATAAATTACCTGTCCCATATACAAGAGTACCCAGTGACCCCCGCATTCCACCAAGGTCAATGCAGATTGTAGGGAGGGGAGGGCGGAGGACTACTAATCGAGCCCATCTACTGCCTCTTAGTTCTTAGCTGGCTTTTGAGGGTGTGTTCACAAGTGCAGTTCTTATATATTATTATCATATTATTTTTTTCTTATATAGAGCATTA
>WNYA01001091.1:74245-90925 GCA_019512145.1 Engystomops pustulosus
CTGCGCCAGTAGATGCGGAGGCTAGCGCTCCTCCGCTGGCCCCCTCACAGCCTCCGATTGCCCCCCCTCAGGCCTGTAGGTCTCAGCCCGTCATGGCCTCTGATCAGCCCCTGGTGGCCCCTGATCAGCCCCCGGTGGCCCCTGCTCAGCCCCAGGTGGCCCCTGCTCAGCCCCCGGTGGTCCCCACACAGCCCCTGGTGGTCCCCGCGCAGCTCCTGGTGGTCCCCACACAACCCCTTTCTGCTCCTTCTCAGTGATTTGTGGGGTTGTATCAGTAGCCCTTTCCCCTGGCCCAATCTCATCCGCCCCAGGGACCGTCGGCTACTGCTGGGTCCAAGCGCAGCAGGTCCTATTCGTCCTCGCCCGCCCCGGATGCACGCAGGCGTCGCCTGGCGGCGCATCGTGACAGCAGTGGAAGGTGGTCCCGCTCCTCTCATCGGGAAAGAGATCCAGGTCGTTCAGATGGCGTTCTTCGTCTTCATTGGGCGGTTCATCGGACACCTCGGCCATGCCTGGTCAGAGGAGTCGTGGATGACGTGGGAGCGACAGGAGCCGTTCTGCCAGGGAGACCAGCCTGGTTCCATCGCCGATGCCATCGGCCACCATCGGCTCCGGCCACAGGTGCTACTGTTTCTGGCGAGTATCCTTTTGTGGGAGCTTGGGCGGGGGCGGGGCCTAGTGGGGTGGGTTCAGAAATATTGTCTTCTTTGAAACAGATAGTGGAAAAGATTTGGGCTAACGCGTATGTTGACATCTGGTCGCTGGTAACGGTTGACCAGCATACAGTGGACAAGGAGCGGCGGGTTTGATCTGAGCGGCCCCAGGATAGGAAGCCCCGGGTGGCCAAGACCATTAATAACTGGGTCCAGGCCTTTTTTGTTTTGGGGGGGGGTCATGGGGCAGAAGCACCCGGAACGGTGTTCCGAGTTGTTTATGTACATGGACGGTATTTATTCTTCGTATAAGACACATGGCGGTTCTGCATGGTGGAAGTATGATGAGGATTTTTGGAAGCGGTTATCTCTGCATCCGGAAATGGGTTGGGGTGTAAAAGCGACGGATGCGTGGTTACGGTTAATGGTGTCCCAAAAGCCCCCTTCCTTTCCAGCCGGGAGCCTGTTGGCTCTTTAATGAAGGACGCTGACGTTTTTTCGGCCTTTGCAAATACAAACACAAGTGCTCGTCCTGCGGAGGATCTCACCCCTTCTCCCGTTGTAACAGAGCGGCGGGTAAGCAGCCACCTAGGCCCTCGGAACCAAAAGACCCAGGTGAGCGTGGCCGCGATGCAGCCGTGGCTCGACGTTTACCCCAATAGGGAGTCCCTATCTTTCGGTTTTCGCGATGGTTTTATCATCCCTTTTTCTCTGTCCTGGGAAGGATTTTTCGCGGATAACTTGAAATCGGCCAGGGAATACCCCGAAGTTTTAAGGGAAAAAATTGCGAAGGAGGTTGCTTTGGGCAGGATTGAGGGCCCTTTCAGTTACCCCCCGTTTTCTAATTTACGCGTGTCCCCGCTGGGGGTCGTTCCTAAGAAGGAACCGGGCAAGTATCGTCTAATTCATCACCTTTCCTAAGGGTTCGTCGGTCAATGACGGTATTCTGCCGGAGGAGTCCTCTGTCTCCTATGTTCCTTTCGATAGGGCTGTCGCGTTCCTGCGCGTTGCAGGTCCTGGCGCTCTTATGGCAAAGTCCGATATTGAATCGGCTTTCCGGCTGTTGCCTATACATCCGGATTGTTATCACTTGTTGGGTTGCTATGTGGACGGGGATTATTATTATGACACTTGTTTGCCCATGGGTTGCTCCATTTCCTGCCATTATTTTGAGTTGTTCAGTTCCTTTTTGGAGTGGGTGGTTAGGTACGAAACGGGGTTCAATTCTGTCATCCATTACTTGGATGATTTTTTGTTTATTGGCCCGGGAGGTAGCCCTGTTTGCCCCTTTTTGTTGAAGACTTTTCAGTATTTTATGCGTTATTTTGGTGTTCCGCTATCAGCAGAAAAGACTGAGCGTCCGTGCACGGTGATCACCTTTTGGGGCATTGAACTTGACTCGGTCGCTATGGTTTTTCGCCTTCCTCAGGACAAGTTGAGCAAGCTCATTGGTTTGGTGGAGGGTTTTTGCTCAGCGAAGTGGTGCCACTAAGCCGGAGCATCACATCCGGGCCACCTCCCAGCTTAGGGCTGATCTCCATGTGTGGCGTGTTTTTCTGTCTGCTTACAATGGGTAGACATTGGGAAGTCCCCAGCCATGAGTTGTCCCATTTTACTGATGCGTCGGGGTCCTTGGGTTTTGGGGCCATTTTTTGGTCTGATTGGTGCGCCGCCGAGTGGCCTTTGGCGTGGCGTGATGCAGGTTTGTGCAGGAACCTGACCCTTTTGGTTGCTGTGGAACTATGGGGGCCTTCTTTGACCAACTGTAGGATCTGTTTTCATGCCGACAACCTTGCGGTTGTTTTTTGCATCAATAGATTGACATCCTCATCTCTCCCTGTGTTGTCACTTTTACGTCATCTGGTCCTTTGGTGCCTGGAGTTTAACATTGTTTTTAGGGCCCAACACGTTCCTGGTTGTGTTAACATTGTTGCTGATGCTCTTTCCCGTTTTCATTGGCAGGAGTTTCGGGAGTTTCTTCCTTCGGCCGCCCAGGAGGGGCGGGAATGCCCATCGTTCCTGTGGGACCTGATCCTCAATTGATGTCGCTGGTCCAGTCCTCTCTTGCTCCTTCGACTTGGCGTCAAAATGGTAAGGCGTGGGAGTCGTGGTTGGCCTTTGCCGGGGACAGGCCCATTTTTTCTAGCTCGTCGGACAGGGTTGAAGTGACTTTAGCCTATTTATCCTCTCTCCGCTCCCGCAGAGTTTCCGGGGCGGTTGCGCAAAAATGCCTTTCTGGCTTGGCATTCCATTTTCAGTTGCAGGGTTGGCCAGATATTACAAAAGGTTTTCTTATCAGACAGATCCTTAAAGGTTGGAAAAGGTTCATCTAATCGCAAGGCCTTGCTGTTTTCATTGGCTTTTAGTCTCGCATTTTTTTTGGGCTTTCCGTATCGGGGAGTTATTGCCGGCATCTGCCTCTTCCTCTGGGGGTTTGCTTAGGCAGGAAGTGGTTTTTGGCCAAGATGTTTTACGAATTAAGGTCCGCAGGTCTAAGACGGACATTTACGGGAGGGGTTCCTGGATTCGTCTGTGCGCTGTACCCGGTCCGTTTTGCCCTTTTATGCTGTCCCGTAGTTTCTTATCCCTTCTCCGCAAGGGGATCGTTTTTTGGTGCACACTGACGGTTCACTTCTTACCCGTTTTCAATTTTTGGCTGTTTTTCGTACGTTTGTCAACTTTGGGCCTTGTCCCGTCTGAGTACGGTACTCATTTAGTCTGGCATGGGTTTTTTATGGTCCCAGATCCTTACTGAGGTGGTGGACATCAGTCGTGTTTGTACTTCCCCAGTAGTGCTGGTGATACATGCTGGCGGGAACGACCTTGGTTCCCTTAGGGTCGCAGAGCTGCTCACGTTTATGCGATCGGATGTGGACAAGTTGTCTGCATTCTTTGCTGAGGTCGTCATAGTGTGGTCTGAGATGGTCCCTTGGGTGGCTTGGCAGGGTGCGAGGGATGTTGGGGCTATTGACCGTGCTAGGCAGACCATAAATGCTCGGATGGCGCGCTTCGTGAGGTCATAGTTTGGGGTGGTGGTTAGACACAGAGAACTGGAAGGGGATAATTCGGCTTTGATGCTTGATGATGGGGTCCATCTGACGGACATTGGGCTTGACATATTTTTGTCGGGCCTGCAGGATGGCATTGAGCAGGCGCTTTTCCTGTTGGGTGACGGTCGGAGCTCCGTGTAGGGTTACACTGAGCTTCTGGTGGCGGTAAAAAGGAAGACATTGGTGGAAATATGGAGATTTGAACGAGATTTGCCCGGAAGACGCAGTGTTGGCCGGGAGTCCGGCCGAGCAAACCGCTTCGGGCAGCTGCGGTTTGGCACCGAGAATGAACATCTAACAGTGCCGTTTAAGCTTTGGAGTTTTGTTAAAATGTTAAAATAAATAGCTGTGACCTTTTTACACCAGGAAGCCTCATTGCCTTTTATTTTATTAAGTGCCTTATTGGGAAATTGTGTGTTCAAGTTTACTACCTACCAGTCTTAATTTTGTATGAATTTCTGTAAAAAGCATAAAGGGTTAACAAGCTTCCTACCTGCTGTTCTGCATAGTTTGAGGGGTGAAGTTAATAGAACGGGGGTGATATGTGGGGGCTTTCTATTAACAGAACATCCAAAACCCCTAGAGAAATAAAATGGTCCCTAAAATAATTGATTGTAAAATTTTCTTGAAAATCTGAGCGAGAGAGAACGTGGCTCGATTTGTGATCTTTCTAGCGTCGTAATAGAAAAAAAAGGAGACTTATAAAATGACACCAACACAAAGCTGAGATATGGGAAATGTTAGTCTTACTACCCAAATCAGTTACTAAATATCAGTTTGAAAAACAGAACATTTTGACGTTTGAAAATAGCTAATTTTTTCAAAATGTTTACCTGAAGTACCTTTTTTTCTATAATAAATGTTAAATATATCAACCAAAATTTCCAACTAACTTGAAGTACAAAAGGTCACAGAAAAACAAATTCAAAAACACTTGGGTAAGTTAAAGCCTCTAAAGTTATAACCGGATAAAGTAACATGCGCTGGTTTTGAAAAATAGGCCTTGGCCATCAAGGTGCAAAAGAGCTTGGTCGCTAAGGGGTTAAAATTCAACCAATAGTTCAGTATGTTTAGAAGATATAAAATAGGTTGATACAACAATACATAATTAGGCCTCTTTTACATGGACATATGCTAGCCGTGACAAACTGTTTTCTAATGGGCAGCACGGTGGCTCAGTGGTTAGAATTACAGCCTTGAGGTCGTGGCCTAGCTGCCGATGGAGTGAGCCGCACGGCACCGGAGCTCCGCGACATAATCCTGCTACCCTTGGCTAACTGACCTGGTGGAAGGTCTCAGGGCGCCGGTCCCCCAGTTATTAACCCCAGCGATCAGCGGAGCCGGGTCCGGAGACTGAAAGCCCGGAAATAAGCGGCTGAAGTCCCTGGGGAGACAGCCGGAACGGGGCTCACAAGATGGCGGCCGCCAGGGAGAAGAGGGGCGGGCACTGAGGGCAGAGACTGCCGCCAAGCTCAGCAGCTTTGCCCGGGCGGTGAACCCGGTGAGTGCCTATGCTAAAGGCAGCCGACCTACCAGCAGGAACACAGGCAAGTCCCCGGGGTCCAGATTTGATGTGTTGAGGGAGCCCATGTCTGAGGAGGAGGAAATGTCGGCTGAGGAGGGGTAAACAGAAGAGTCCCGTTCAGAAGCAGTGGAGAGGGAGGAGGAGGAGGTTACAGAACGCACGCTGGCTGATATCTTAAGGGCTGTGCAGCATAATACATCAACCCTGCTCAAACTCACAGGCCGTGTGGATAGCCTAAAAGAGGACATTTTGTTGATGCGCCATGATATACATAAAGTGGCAGTGAGAACCACAGCGGTGGAAGTGAGAGTGCAAGAAGTGGAAGATGTGCTTCCCCCGCCTACGCCAGGAGGTGCGTGACCAGTCACAAGCAGTGTTGTTTCTCCAGACCAAAGCTGATGATTTGGAGAACACGCTAGGCCGGAATAATGTGCGAATAGTAGGCATGCCGGAAAAGGTGAAGGGGCAGAACCCGGATGACTACTTTGAAAAGTGGCTGCTGGAGGTTTTTGGAAGAGATAATCTCACACCTCTGTTTGCAGTGGAGAGGGCACACTGGGTGCCTACCAGGCCGGGACCGCCGGGAAGACCACCACGGCCAGTACTGGTCAAGTTATTGCACTATAAAGATCGGGATCGTATCCTGAGGATGGCTCGAGACCGTAATGATATAACGGTTAATGGAGTGAGAGTGGCCTTCTTCCAGGACTTTTCGGCAGAGATTCAGAAAAAGCGGATGCAATTCATGGATATCAAGAGGCGGCTGAGAGCGCTAGAGGTGCCTTACTCCATGTTGTATCCAGCAAGGCTGAGAGTGGTGGCCTTTGGGACCACGCAGTTCTTCGACACACCAAGAGCGGCTTTGCAGTGGGTGGATGCCAATGAGGGGCGCCTGAGAAGACCAGCAGAAGACCCAGCGGGGGAATAGAGGACTCTCGCTCCGACCTACGTAACCTGACGGGGACTTTCTTGGGACTCGTGGGGCCTTTTTTTTTTTTTTGTGATAAGACCATTGGTGCCTAGAGACCAGAAGCCAGGTCGTATATATATGTGTTGTTATCACTGTTTACAGATAGTTTTTTTAGCGGAAGATAATGCTTAGTTTATCCTGTTAGCGGGGGGTGGTATGTCAAACCTTTGTAACGTGGGAATTACGTTTGCTGTGGTGGGTAATGTCATACTAGAAAGCGCAGGAATTACACTGTCTATTACTGTTATTACTTGTATGGTGTGCTAGGATGCTAATTGTTCGCCCTGACCCTGTTGGAAAAGGGATCTAAGTGTTCACTGTTCAAAGGGGGAGGGGGAGGGTAGCGTTCCAGGGAAATACTAAATTAGAGATGTGTTGGCTGTAACCTATGCATTTGAACCTGCATAAAAATTGGGGTGGGAAGGGAAGCAGGGAGACCTGGATAACAATGACTGATAAATTTGTTTGTCTGTCCTGGAATGTTCGGGGCTTGGGATCGGTTAGGAAGAGGAAAGCTATATTTGACTATATTAAGGAGCGCTCAGTACAGGTAGTGGGACTTCAGGAGACACACCTCTCAAAAGACACAGTACACTTAGTTAATAGGGGGGGCTTTACCCAGGGATACCATGCTTTTCCACACAAGCTACTCCAGGGGAGTGAGCCTGCTTATTAACAAAGGGCTGCCTTTTACATGCTATTCTACATTCGCTGACTGGGAGGGTAGATATGTGGGGATACATGGTCGGATATATAGATGGGAGTGTGTGTTAGTGGTGGTTTATATTCCTCCTCCATTTTCTAGTGTCCCGTTAAGGGACTTGTTGGAGAAACTGGCAAAGTTGCCAAATGTACCCGTAATAGTAATGGGGGATTTTAATACGGTGGTCTGTGAGGGAAAAGATAGACGGGCCTCGGGGGAGAGAGGATGCAATACTACCTTGACGTCCTTTGGACAGCTGTGTAGAGAAGTAGGCCTACATGACTTGTGGCGAGAGTGTAATGAGAATGTGCAACAATATTCAAGTGTGTCTTCCACGTACGGTTCCCTGTCCAGGATTGATATGATTCTGGGGTCTGACTCAGTAATACCAGTAGTCCTGGATATTCAGTACTTGCCGAGGACGTTGTCAGATCATGCCCCTATTCTTCTGACAGTGAAATGCGGAGGGGAATTTGTGAGGTGTAAAGGGGGTTGGAGAATGAATGCTTTTTGGCTACGGGTGATCAATGGCATGTCGGTTAAAGAGCAGGTGAAGGAGTACTTAGAGTTTAATCAAGGGTCGGTAGCGAGGATAGTACTTTGGGATGCGATGAAGATGTTCTTGCAAGGGGCATTAGCCAGGGAAATAAAGAAAGTTAAGGATAGGTCTAGACAACAAGGGCAGGAATTGCAGGCAAAAGTGGTGGAAACATAGGAGAATTATATTAGACGTGGGACAGTGGAATCGCGGGAAGTATGGATAGCAGCCCAACAGCGGTATACGGAGCATTTATTAGAACAACGAGATAATAAACGTATGTTCCTAAAGGAGCAGTACTATGCGGAAGGGGAGCAGACGGGTAGACTGCTGGCAATAATGGCGTAGGCTCAAAGGGAGCATCCTTTTGTGTATGGGCTGAAGGACATGGGTGGTAATCTAGTCTCTGACACCAAAGGGGCTTTGGAGATGTTTAGTAACTTTTATAGGCAATTATATGCGACACGGGTGGATTATACTGCAGTCCAGTTGGAAGAATTTCTGAGGGGAATTGACATGCCAGTGTTAGGACTGGAGGCTAGAGAAATGTTGGAAGCTCCCATCTCCCTGGAGGAGCTAGAGGAAGCACTGGGAGGTATGGCGAATGACAAGGCCCCAGGGATGGACGGACTCCCTACGGAGGTGAATAAGGAATTTGGGGACATCTTATTGCCTCAATGGTGGGAGACACTGAAGGAAAGTTTTGACAGGGGTAGCCTACCATCCTCGTGCTATGAGGCCTTGATAGTGGTCCTTTTGAAGGAAGGTAGAGATGCACAGCTTCCTGACTCTTATAGGCCGGTGTCACTGTTAACGTCGGACATAAAAATTCTAGCTAAGGTTCTAGCTAATAGATTGGGGTACGCGTCAGGGGTGCCCTCTATCACCCTTGTTGTTTGCACTGGCCATGGAGCCATTGGCTTGTTGGATACGACAGCATGAAAACATTCAGGGTTTCTGGTATAATGGAGGGAGGAGAAAGTAGCATTGTATGCGGACGACATCTTGTTTTTTCTCACTAACATCCATCAGTCATTGCCGGCAGCGATGGATGTTATTGCAAGATTTGGGGATTACTCCGGGTTTCGCATCAATTGGTCGAAATCTGCCATACTGCCACTAGCTCAGAACCATCGGCTACAGAATTGGGAGGGGGAAATCCCAGTGGTAGAAGAGTTTAAATACCTGGGCATTAGGGTCACTAGGAGGGTATCAGACTTTATTGAATTAAACGTGGTTCCGTTACTAGCCAAACTACGCAATAGAATTAGGGCATGGAAAAAACTCCCACTTTCTCCTCTGGGACGGGTGAATCTTATCAAGATGACAATAATGCCACAATTACTTTATGTACTGCACAATTCCCCAGTGTGGATACCGAAGTACTGGTTTCAAAGAATTCATGGGCAATTTAGAGACTTAATTTGGAAACAAGGGGTTTCTCAAATAAAACTAGCGAAATTACAGCTACCTAAATTTACAGGGGGACTGGCGGTGCTGGACGCTTGGGCGTATTTTTTGGTGGCCCAATGTCAACATTTTGGGGGATGGGCAGTGGAGGGACGAGATTCAGGGTGCCCGTTGGTGGTTAGGCACTTTGGGGGAACATTATCGCCAGTGGCGATGCTGGAGGCAGGGAAATTAGGGGGTAGATCGCGACAATATCCGACGCTGGATCTAATGAACAGGGTGTGGCGGATGTATAAGCAGTTGGTGGGGGTAGGGCCTTGGACTAAGTATACTCCTTTATGGGACAATCCGCGTTTGGGAGAAGTGTATATGCTGGAAGGCACAAGATGATGGGAACAGAAGGGGATTAAATATCTACACCAGCTATATGTGGACTCCACATTGAAATCATTCCAGCAGTTGGAGGAGGAATTTGAAGTTCCCAGACAAATGTTCTTCCAATATTTACAATTGAGGCACAGTTTGCAGTCGAAATTTGAATCAAGTGAGTTGGAGATATCTTTGCTTGGGGTAATGACGGGGGTAGTCCAGGCCAGGGCCATGAAAGGGTTAATATCTCTGCTATATAGAGAAATCCTGGATAGAGTGCACGGAGATCAGATGATTGGAGTGCGACAGAGATGGGAGCGGCATGTGGGTGGGTTAGAAGAGGAAGAGTGGGACGAAATATTGGAGACCTCCTGTAAGATTTCATTGAATGTAGCGCAGAGACGTTCACAACTGTTCTTGCTCCATAGAGCCTACCGTACTCCAGTCATGCTGAGGAAAATGGGGATCCGTAGTGAGGCCAGATGTCCGCGATGTTTGGTGGATGACGCTGATATTATGCATATGTTCTGGTCATGCCCGGCGCTGAGAGATTTATGGGACAGGACAAGTAGATTGCTGGAAAGGGTGTTCGACGTGACAGTGGGATCTGACCCAAAGGTGTGTGTATTGGGCTATGTGGGGAAACTGGAGGTTACAAGGGCAGAACAGCTGGCAATAGCCAAAATTCTATATCAGGTGCAGAAGACAATAGCTACACACTGGCTGGATACCACATCTCCTAGGATTTCAGAAATTAAAAAAATGGTGAATGTCACAATTCGCATGGAACTAGGGGTCTTCCTAAAGCGTAATACCTTGAAGAAATTTGAAAAGCAATGGTGTAAATGGCTGGATTGCCCAGGACTAGGGACGGAGGAGTTGCTCAGAAGATGGACATCAGTGAACCTAGGGGGACTAGTAAGGGGGAGGTAGGGGCTGAGATGGAGCAGGGGCATTGTTGGGGTACAGCAAACGAAGGTTGTAACTGTGGGCTACAGGGGATCGGACCGCTGGGTGGGGGGAGTTTGTGGCGAGGGGGTTTCTTCCTTTGGTTGGGGGGTGGAAGTTGTTTGTATAATGTTATGGTCATAAACTGTAATTTCTGTGTCCATAAAGTACACTGATGTATGTTATCAAACGAATACTAATGTATATGCTTAAATAAAGACCATCTGATTTAAAAAAAAGAATTACAGCCTTGCAGCGCTGGGGACCAGGGTTCAAGTCCCATCCAGGTCACCATCTGCAAAGAGTTTGCATGTTCTCTCCGTGTTTGTGTGGGTTTCCTGCGGGTCCTCCGGTTTCCTCCCACACTCCAAAACATACAGGTAGGATGATTAGATTGTGAGCTCCATTGGGGACAGGAACTGATGTGACAAGCTCTGTGCAGCGCTGCGTAATCTGTGTGCGCTATATAAATAAAGAATTATTATTAAATAAAATAATTATGGGTAGCATACGGCCACAATTATTTCAATGGGCAAAACAGTCATCATTTTACATGGGCGTATTGTCCACCGTACCGTGAGCCACACGTAAAAAATACAGAGCACCTTCTCTAGTATTTCTGTTCCATATGCCCCATAGAAGTCTATGGGAACCCTTAAAATACGGGCTAAATACCCGCTGTGCACAGTATGCTGCCGTATACACGTACAGTATCCAGGGAGACCAGAACCGGTGCCAGGTGTTTTCTTTCAGCCATAATTTGCCAGCCCACTGTATTTTATACAGATACAGCATGGATACGGTGACATACACGCACATACGGATGATAAACATCACGTATATATGGATTCATACAGCACAGAAATACAGGACTGGAGAAACCGTACGTTTGTGTGAAAGAGGCCTTCAATAGATAATAGATAGAACTATAGATAGTATATGGTTGGATACTGTCCATGGATAGATATGAAATAGCTACTAGAGAAGTCATACATTGTATAGATATTGTATAGATATCAGTCAGGGTGTAATGCGCTCCCGTCCTGTAGGAGTCGCTGTGCGGCGCTGCGCACTCCCTTCCTCTCTATCTCTCGGCCGCTGTGCTTTATGGTCCGTGCAGCCGCGGAGGCCCCGGCCGCTCACAGACGTCTCATCTCACCCGGGACCGTCACCGGGAGCCCACAGCAACAACATGGGGAAGCGGGATAACCGGGTGGTAGGTGCATGGCGGGAATATGTTCTATTATAGAGACTCCTCCGTCACTGCTGCGCTCTGTGTGCGCTGTACACACTGTGCGGTTTTATACTCTGATAGAATCTCATCTCTATGATGTGTCGCATGTTATGGCGCCCCCTGTGACCATTGTGTGCAGTGCAGTCTAAATATCTGACAACCAGAACCAGACATGGACCTGCGGACAGAACCCACACACCTGGTGCTGGTATCGGTTGTCATATTGTGACCGCAGTAACGGGGCGACATTTCGGATACCTCTGTATTACTGACCATTAAAGGGGTGAGGGATAGCTTAGAGGTGGGACCTCCACCAGTCATGAGGACAGGGGTCTGCTGCCCAAATGAATGGGGTCAGGTGTAGGATGCACAATGTCGATGGTGAGAGTAGCTGAGCACTGCGCTCTGGTATCTCCAGCAGTGTCATAGAGATGTATAGAGCAGCGTGGTCCCATAATATCAGCAATTTATCCTCAATCCTGCAGATAGGGAATAACTTGCTGTGATTATGATGCTGCTTTAAAGTCTGCGGATAAAGCCCTTGGCAGGAGCTTCCCTTAGAGGGGGTAAGTCCCCCTGGCCCCAGCAGACCCTATAACTGGAGAGCTACCATTGGTATGTGACATACATTTAGAAAGGGATTTGCTCAGTAGTCACATGCACGCTGTATCTGTCATCATCTGCGGGTCCAACGGCACTGCAAGCCCCCCAAGAGCTGGAAGTGGGGTCACTCCGGAAAGGTCGGTGTTCCTTCTATTTTTATGCAAAAGTTGACTCCTGAAGGTCTGTTCTATGTATCAGAAAACAACTATGGATCACACCGTGGGAGGTCCTACATCTGACACCCCCTTCCGTTAGATCAGTGGGGGCCTGACATCAGACTCCCCCATCCATTAGATCGAGGAGGTCCTACACCTGACACCCCCATCCATTAGACCAGTGGAGGTCCTATTCATGACACCCCCATCCATTAGAACAGTGGAGGTCCTACACCTGACACCCCCATCCATTGCCTCCGTGGGGGTCCTACACCTGACACCCCCATCCATTAGACCAGTGGGGGTCCTACACCTGACCCAGCTTAGGGCTGATCTCCAGGTGTGGCGTGTTTTTCTGTCCTCTTACAATGGGCAGACATGTTGGCCCCTTCCGGAAGTTCCCAGCCATGAGCTGTCCCTTTTTACTGATGCGTCAGGGTCCATAGGTTTTGGGGCCATTTTCGGGTCTGATTGGTGCGCCGCCGAGTGGCCTCTGGCTTGGCGAGATGCAGGTTTGTGCAGGAACCTGACCCTTTTGGAGTTATTCCCGATCGTGGTTGCAGTGGAACTCTGGGGGCCTTCTTTGACAAACCGTAAGATCTGTTTTCATACCGACAACCTTGCGGTTGTTTTTTGCATCAATAGATTGACGTCCTCATCTCTCCCTGTGCTGTCACTGTTACGTCATCTTGTCCTTCGGTGCTTGGAGTTTAACATTGTTTTCAGGGCCCAACACGTTCCTGGTTGTGTTAACATTGTTGCTGATGCTCTTTCCTGTTTTCATTGGCAGGAGTTTCGGGAGTTTCTTCCTTCAGCCGCCCAGGAGGGGCGGGAATGCCCATCATTCCTGTGGGACCTGATCCTCAATTGATGTCGCTGGTCCAGTCCTCTCTTGCTCCTTCGACTTGGCGTCAATATGGTAAGGCGTGGGAGTCGTAGTTGGCCTTCGCCGGGGACAGGCCCGTTTTTTCTAGCTCGCCGGACAGGGTTGAAGTAACTTTGGGTTTTTTATCCTCTCTCCGCTCCCGCGGAGCTTCCGGGGCTGTTGCGCAAAAATGCCTTTCTGGCTTGGCATTCCATTTTCAGTTGCGAGGCTGGCCAGATATTACAAAAGGTTTTCTCATTAGGCAGATCCTTAAAGGTTGGAAAAGAGAGGCTGTGCCTACGGAGTCGCGGCGCCCGGTCTCCTTCTCGCTTTTGAGGTCTGTGGTGGCAGCCTGCGGGACGGTTTGTTCATCTGAGCTCGAGGCCTTGCTGTTTTCCTTGGCTTTTAGTCTCGCATTTTTGGGGGCTTTCTGTATCGGGGAATTATTGCCGGCGTCCGCCTCTTCATCTGGGGGTTTGCTTAAGCAGGACGTGGTTTTTGGCCAAGATGTTTTGCGGATTAAGGTCCGCAGGTCCAAGACGGACATTTATGGGAGGGGTTCATGGATTTGTTTGTGCGCTGTACCTGGTCCGTGTTGCCCTCTCAAGCTGTCCCGTAGTTTCTTATCCCTTTCTCCTCAAGGGGATCGTTTTTTGGTGCATGCTGATGGTACACCTCTTACCCGTTTTCAATTCTTGTCTGTTTTTCGTGCATGTTTGTCAACTTTGGGACTTGTCCCGTCTGAGTACGGTACTCATTCATTTAGGATTGGCGCTGCCACTGAAGCGGCCAGGGTGGGTTTACCTGATTCTGATGTCATGCGTATTGGGCGCTGGCGCTCTGGTTGTTTTGCTCGCTATGTCCGTCCTGATCTTCTTCAGTAAGTGTTTTTGCCAATAATTTCTTTGTTTTCTGTTACAGGTTCTTCTGCGCTGCGTTCGCGCCCGGCTGTGTGGATACTGGGGCATTCATATGTCTATTGGGCGTCCCAAAGGGCGGAGAGTCAGCCGGGCGGGAGGACCCTGGGCTTCCATGGTGTAGATGTATTCTGGCGCGGCATAAGGGGTTTGTTATGGTACCAGGTCTTGACTGAGGTGGTGGACATCAGTCGGGTTTGCAATTCCCCGGTAGTGCTGGTGATACATGCTGGCGGTAACGACCTTGGTTCCCTTAGGGTCGCAGAGCTGCTCACGGTTATGCGATCGGATGTGGACAAGTTGTCTGCATTCTTTGCAGAGGTTGTTATAGTATGGTCGGAGATGGTCCCTAGGGTTGCTTGGCAGGGTGCAAGGGATGTTGGGGCTATTGACCGTGCTAGGCGGACTATAAATGCCAGGATGGCGCGCTTTGTGAGGTCAAAGTTTGGTGTGGTGGTTAGACACAGAGAACTGGAGGGGGATAATTCGACTTTGATGCTGGATGATGGGGTCCATCTGACGGACGCTGGGCTTGTCGGGCCTGCAGGACGGCATTGAGCAGGCGCTTTTCCTGTTGGGTGGCGGTCGGAGCTCCGTGTAGGGTTACACGGAGCTCCTGGTGGCGGTAAAAAAGGAAGAGATTGGTGGAGATTTGAGATATGGAACGAGATGTGCCCAGAAGACGCAGTGTTGGCCGGGAGTCCGGCCGAGCAAACCGCTTCGGGCAGCTGCGGTTTTGGCACCAGAATGAACATCATAACATTGCCGTTTAAGTTTTGTTAAATTGTTAAAATAAATAGCTGTGACCTTTTTACACCCAACAGGAAGCCTCATTGCCTTTTATTCTGGTGGGGATGTTTGTTAGAGTTTATAACTCTGTTTTATATTACGGGTCGGTTTTAAAGTGCCTTATGGGGAAATTTAATGTGTTCAAGTTTACTACCTCCCAGTCTCTCTGTGACTGATACTGCTGATATATCTGTCTCTGATACTGCTATGTCTGTGGTTATTGCTGATTCTAATGTTGATATTTCAGTGTGTAATAATTTTCCATTAGAAGGGGCTTCACCATCTGTCTGGGATGCTGTTGTAGAGCAGTCAGAGCAGTGTATGGAGCCTGGAGTCATAGAGGCTAATGGTGAGGAGGACTTAGCGCAGTCCAATGCTCAGGACTTCCCCCCTTTAGTCCCTGATGTTAGTGTGGACCCTCCTAGTTCAGGTGCTCAGCAGCCTCCACAGCGCCCCCAGTCACACCGTGGTACAGGTTCTGACCAGACCTCCTCTGGCAATGCCTGGAGCCGGGGTGCACCATCCTTTACGTCCAGCTCACATTACACCGGTCAGGCGTTTAAGAGGAGGAATGGTAAGATTTAATCACAGAGGGGCCAAGGAAGACCTACCTGACCGTAGATTTGTTGTGAGATCTCTGCTATGTGACCAGATGGGTTTCTCGCCAAGTGACATCCTGGCAGTGATAAACCTCCCAGACCGCCAGGGATATGATGTCAGTTTTAAGTTGATGTGCAACCTGGACCGGTTTTGGGCAAATTTCCCCAGGTATAGGGATGCTGAGGGGTGGAATAAATTCAGCTTCATCCCCATCTCTAAGCTTGGCCAGGTTACTGTCACCATTATCTTCTAGAATGAAGCTGTGCCCCCGCAGGATATTGTGCTCTGGCTCAGGAGGCTCAGGAGAGCTCACTAAGACCCGGGATGAAGACGGGATCTGGACAGGAGGGTGGAAGGTCCTGGTGAGGTTACACCAGTTTCATAACATAACCCAACATCTGCCCAATTCTTTCTTCATAGGCTTTATATTACGGGTCTGTTTTAAAGTGCCTTATGGGGAAATTCAATGGGGCAAATTTACTTACCCGGTCCATTCGCGTTCCAGCGGCGGCTTCTCCGCTCTGGATTCGGGTCCGGCCGGGATTTAATAAGGTAGTTCTTCCGCCGTCCACCAGGTGGCGCTGCTGCGCTGAAAGTAAACTCATCGCGCCGGAATGCACCGAGCTGGACCAGGTGAAGGTAAGCGGTCCTTATGCGACACATTTTCGGTTTTTAAATGCGGCGGTTTTTCCGAATACGTCGGGTTTTCGTTCGGCCACGCCCCCCGATTTCCGTCGCGCGCATGCCAGCGCCGATGCGCCACAATCCGATCGCGTGCGCCAAAATCCCGGGGCAATTTAAGTACAAGCGGCGCAAAACGGAAATATTCGGGTAACACGTCGGGAAAACGCGAATCGGGCCCTTAATAAATGACCCCCAATGTGTTCAAGTTTACTACCTCCCAGTCTGCAGGGTATCCCCGACTGAATATGGAGGGTGCACTCTGACTGGGGGTGTCCAGGAGTTGCACTTAAGAATTTTTGTGGCGTTTGCACTTTAAGGGGCGTAGTGCTCAGTTGTTGGGTTCTCCTCCCCTCCCTGATGTTTCCCCTCCCCTTGGGTTTATAAGCTGGGCTCCTGGGCGTGCTGCTTCCTCTTGCCCGCGCCACCGGTGAAGCTGTCCCTCCCTCCCTCCCTACAGTTACTGTTTGGTGTTTTTGATGTCTCTCTTTTGTATTACATAATGTGAAGTCACAGCTGGCAGTAAAAAAGGAAGAGATTGGTGGAGATTTGAGATATGGAACGAGATTTGCCCGGAAGACGCAGTGTTGGCCGGGAGTCCGGCCGAGCAAACCGCTTCGGGTAGCTGCGGTTTTTGGCACCAGAATGAACATCTTAACATTGCCGTTTA
>WNYA01001092.1:0-90913 GCA_019512145.1 Engystomops pustulosus
TGCTGTGCCCATATATACAGGATAGGAGTAGTAGTACTGTGCTGTGCTCCTATACAGGATAGGAGTAGTAGTATTGTGCTGTGCCCATATATACAGGATAAGAGCATTAGTACTGTGCTGCACCCATATGTACAGGATAGGAGTAGTAGTACTGTGCTGTGCCAATATATACAGAATCGGAGTAGTAGTATTGTGCTGTGCCCATATATACAGGACAGGAGTAGTAGAACTGTGCTGTGCCCATATATACAGGACAGGAGTAGTAGTAGTGTGCTGTGCCCATATATACAGGATAGGAGTAGGTCCTGTGCCCGGGGCTGAGGTCCTGTGCCCGGGGCTGAGGTCCTGTACCCGGGGCTGAGGTCCTGTGCCCGGGGCTGAGGTCCTGTGCTCTCCCTGGTGACTGGTGGGACTTTCAGAAAATATCATTATAATCCTTCTCTGTGCTACAGTCATTGATGTTCTCTAATTATCATCATCACATTTGTTTACAAAATAAAGGTTCTATGTTGATACTTTCACAATTATGTAACACACTGTTCTAGTGACCTGGTGACCCCTTAGAAAAACCTCAGAAAATGTTGTTCAGTGGAGATTACATTGTTTCTGTTAAAATGATCATATATTGATCTCTAATAGTAATCATCAGTGTAGGTTCTTATTATACAGATGTAGTGGGGTCTATGACTTTATGACTACAGACGGTCCTCTACTTAAGGACACCCGACTTACAGACGACTCATAGTTACAGACAGCCCCCTCTGCCCACTGTGACGTCTGGTGACCTCTCTGGATGTTACTATAGTCTCAGGCTGCAATGATCAGCTGTAAGGTGTCTGTAATGAAGCTTTATTGATAATCCTTGGTCCAATTACAGCAAAAATGTTGAAACTCCAATTGTCACTTGGACAAAAGAAAAAAATGTGTCTAGAACTTCAATTATAAAATATACAGTTTCGACTTACATACAAATTCAACTTAAGAACAAACCTCCGGACCCTATCTTGTATGTAACCCGAGGACTGCCTGTATTGTCTTTGCATTCTTTGAGTTGCAACATTGTAGCAGTTTTCCATAAGTGCCACATAAAACCACAGGTGATACATTACTATATTATAATAAAACTTGCCAAATGACAAACTCAGCTCTGCTACATCTGTAAATGTTGACTCTTTGAACAGTCTGCCCTCTTGAAATGTTATCATGCAGTCGTTTGAGCTGCAGGCCTTGGTAAACCACAGATTACACATCGTCCTTTGATGATATTGTAATGACTTGTGGCAAATGACGAACTCAGTTTTGTATTCAAATACTAGATCTGCATGAGATATGTAACCATACTTTGTGTATGTTGTTAGTAGCAGCAGAACTGTGATCTATGGATTTATATTCCAGGATTGTAGCTTCTCCAAGTGCACTGGGGGTGTGTCCTCACACTGTTTTTCTCTGTGCTCTCTACAGCCAGTGTTAGGTATTGTCCCTGGAGAGATGTGTAATCAGACCTTTATGTATATTGCTAGTAGCAGCAGGACTGTGATATATGGATTGATATTCTAGGATTGTAGTTTCTCCAAGAGCACCTGAGGCATGTCTCCACACTGCTGTGCTCTGCATTCTCTGCAGCCCTTCTTAGTTGTATCCCTGGAGATATGCGTAATCATACTTTTATGTATATTGTTAGTAGCAGCAGGACTGTGAAATAAGGATTTATATTCTGGCATTGTAGCTTTTCCAAGTGCACTGGGGTTTGCCCTCACACTGCTTTTCTCTGTGCTCTCTACAGCCAGAGATATTTAATCTTACCTTTCTGTAGGTTGTTATTAGCAGCAGGACTGTGATATATGGATTTGTGTTCCAGGATTTAAGCATTTCTAAGGGTACTGGGACTGTGTTCTCACACTGATGATCACTGTGTGTTATATATTGTCCCTGGAGACCTGTGTAATCATACATTTGTATATGTTGCTAGTAGTACAGTGAAATAAGAATTTATGTTCCAGGATTGAAGTTTTCCAAATGAGTGCAAGGGGGGGGGGGTGTATCCTCACACTGCTGTGCTCTGCCCTCTCTGCAGCCATTGTTGTATCCCTGGAGATAAGTGTAATAATACCTTTATGTATATTGTTAGTAGCAGCAGGACTGTGGAATAAGGATTTATATTCTGTTTGTCTTCACACTGTTCCATGATTGAAGTTTTCCAAATAAGTGTGGGGGATGTGTCCTCACACTGCTGTGCTTTTATTTCTATTCACTGATCCTTTGTTCATAGTGAAAGCTGTATCAAGTGTTTGATTGAATATTACACTTGGAGGGGCTACGATCAAACAGCTCTGCAGGTCTGACCATGATCTGACTATGTGTTCAGAGAGCTAAGAGCACAGCAGTGTGAGGACAGGTTCCTAGTGTAGCACTTTTTATCAGAATCAGTTCCAGGACCTGAAGATGTTTTTCGCTTCTGGCTGTAAACAATAAAGTTGCAGTCACTGAAGCGGAGGAGACCCTGCAGTCAGGTGTGTCCCTACAACCTCCACCTTGTGTCACCTCCTCGGAAAACATATTGCGCCACCAGATAATTAGGCAGAATGTTAAAGCTGTGCGACAGGTTATGTGAGGTTCAAGACACCGAAGGACAAGATCTCATGTTGCTAGGGAAGGCAAAGATGATTAATAACACCAATAATATGTTAGTACTCTATGGCGGTATTATTTGTCCACCGTATAGTAATATTATTATGGAATTATAAAACACTTGAATCTAGCAACTGTATAGCAGTATTATTTTAGGCATTATATAACCGTATTATTTAGGTATTGTATAGTAGTATTATTAGGGCACTATATACAGGCGGTCCCCTACTTAAGAACACTTGACTTACATACAACCCCTAGTTACAAACGGACCTCAGGATGTTGGTAATTCACAGTACTTTAGCCTTAGGCTACAATGATCAGCTGTAACACTTATCACATGTGTCTGTAATGGAGATTTATTGTTATTCCTGGTTCTTATGACAATCCAACATTTTTAAAATCCAATTGTCACAGAAACCAAAAAAGTTCTGGCTGGGGTTACAATGATAAAATATACAGTTCCGACTTACATACAAATTCAACTTAAGAACAAACCTACACACCCTATCTTGTATGTAACCCGCGGACTGCCTGTAGTATTATTTGGGTACAGTATTACATATGGACTGTATAGTAGTAATATTTAGGCACTGTATAGCAGTATTATTCTGGGATTATAAAGCACTAGCATCTAGCAAATGTGTAGCAGTAATAGTAATAATAGTAATATTTTGGCACTGTGTAACAGTATTATTTAGGCACTATATAGTAGCAGTATTATTAGGACTCCGTATAGCAGTATTATTCAGGCATTGTATAGCAGGACTATTTAAGCACTCTATAGTAGCATTATTGAGGCACTGTATAGTAGTAGTATTATTAGGACACCATATAGCATTATCATTATCATAATTTGGGCATTGTAGCAGTATTATTAAAGTGTTGTATGGCAGGACTATTTAAGCACTCTATAGTAGTATCATTAAGGCACAAAAATAGTATTATCTAGGCATTGTATAACAGTATTGTTTATGGACTGTATAATAGTTATAATTCGGCACTGTATAACAGTATTATTTAGGCACTATGTAGTAGTATTATTAAGACTCCGTATAGCAGTATTATTTAGGCATTGTATAGCAGGACTATTTAAGCACTATATAGTAGTATTATTGAGGCGATGTATAGTAGTAGTATTTTTAGGACACTATATATCATTATCATTATTTGGGCATTGTATAACAGTATTATTTATGGACTGTATAGTAGTAATATTAAGGATCTGTATTGCAGTGTTATTTAGGCACTGTATAGTAGTAGTATTTGGGCACTGCACACTACAGTGGTATTATTTAGGCACTGCACACTACATAGTAGTATTATTTGAGCACTGCATATCGGTATTATTTAGGAACTTATGGTACTATTATATTATTAGTATTATTATGTAGGCACAATTTTGGCAGTGTATGGAAAAATAATTTTGTCTTTAATATGTTATGATTTAGGACTAAATTATGTCATTATGTGGTGTTTTTGTATGGGGCAATGTATTGGACGCTTAGTTGTACATTGTTGGGCATCATTGGTTAATTTTGTCAGAGTATTATTTTATAATTTTTTTTGTCTGGACAGTGTATAGTAGTATTATTAAATATTTCGGTGTTGTGTGGTAGTATTGCTTGGACACTGCATGGATGTAAAATTGTGGCACGGTATGGGGCTATTATATGGGAACTGTATGGAATTCATCTTTCCATGTTACATGCTCTACTCTCGCACCATATGGCGGCACATCCTACATAATAAATCCGCCTCACACTACATCAATAATAAATAAATGTCTGCGATGTGTTGGGGGCCACTGGCTCAGATCCCGCTGTATGATCCCTGCCACCCTAGGGTTAGGAAAATTCCTTGCAATGCTAATAGGATTGTGTGGTTATTGTTTCTCCATATAAGGAATCCTCTAAATACAAACTTTCTTCACCCATAAAGTAAAATTTGCAGGATCTGACATCAGGGGATGTAACGCGGTGGGATCCGTGTGCGATGGTGGAGTATGGGACTTCATACAGGACTAATAGGTGATCTGTATGGCTTCCTTAGAGCATCTTATGGAGATATTTCAATTAATATAATACCGCAATATGGTGCTAAAATAATGCCATCCTATACAACCCATATAATATCACAATTTTGTGTCTAAATAAAATAACCTTTTAATAACCCATGTATATGTATATGTATGCCTCTATATCCAAGATAATACCTGCATATACAAATCAATATGCAAATTATATCCCATTAAAGAGCTCACAAAATACCAACTAGTGGTGCTAATGGTAGTATCTCCATATAGAGCAATATAATGCCACTATATGCTGCACATATACAATGCCCTGTCATAACCATATCTCCTTAAAGAGCTCATATAATATTCTCCTATAGTGCCAAGATAAAACCTCCATATACAGCCCATATCACCATACTGTACCGAAATACAAGGCACCATACAATGTATATCCTATTAAATGGAACCTGTCAGCAGCCCCCACTAAACAAGCAGCCCCCCCCCCATTAAGAGTATGAAATGTCCTTTCTAGAATCCCCTCTTTTATGTGAAATTTCACTAGTTTACCTATAAATAATATCCCACATTTTGTATGTATGTATTTTTACCTGAGATGAGTCAATTTTATTAGTTGCAACAGATCTTCTAGTCTATAGTACCTTTTGTTTTGAAACATCTTTTTGTGTCATGTTAAAGATAAGAATCTCATCTTTAAGATCACATCAGACTTATAGCTTTGTGAGTTACAGAACTGGACATAGAGGCAGCTAAAAACATAGTTGGAAATGTGAGCTCCAGATAAAAATGCAGTATATGCCTATATGTCCCGTAGCTCACAGAACCATAAGCCTGATGTGATTTGAAAGATGAGATTCTTATCTTTAATACAATGCAAACAGCATGTTTCTAGGTGCTATAGAGGACTGGGGCTTTCTAGTTGACACTCCCCTGCAACCACTAACCTTGGCTCGTCTCATGTGATTTTGGCATGAGAAGAGTCATCTTAGCCCGGGGGGAGATTTTTATAAGTAAATGGATGAGATTTCAGATAAAAGAGGGAATTCTGGAAAGGACATTTCTTACCCGACCTTAGGGGGCTGCTAGTTTAGTGGGGGTAACACCTGATCAGGGGCGTAACTACAGGGGTAGCAGTCATAGCAGGTGCTATGGGACCCACAGTGTCAGGGGGCCCCGTCATCTGTGATATTTGGTGTGAATATGCTGTATGTATGTATTTGTGATATTTTGTGTATATGCTCTAAATGTGTTTGCATATGTGATGTTTATATGCTGTATATGGTAGTGTATGTATGTGTGTACGTATGGAGTGTATATACTGTATGGATATTTTTAAAGGGGCAAGTGGGGCCCCATTCAGAAATCCGCTATGGGGCCCTGCCTTCCCTAGTTAGGCCACTGCACCTGATGGCAGGTTCCCTTTAAAGATATTAATATCCCCATGCAGAGCCCAAATACAAGACAATATCCAAATCATATTCCTCTGAAGAGCTCACATATTACCGTCATGTAGGGCCTCAATATACACAGCACTATCCACTGTATATCTTCTTAAAGATTTCACATAATACCCTCCTATAGTGCCAAGATAATACCTCCATATACAGCCCATGTCATATCACCATATAGTGCACAAATCATTTGTGTTATGCAAGTGAGGACGATGAGCGCTGGTCCGATTTGACTGATTTATGCCTTTTCTGACCCTTTGCTCTGTTGCTGTAGTTCCCTGCACAGCCAGGTGGCAAAGGGGGGCGCTGTGTCCTGTGCATAGTGCTAAATTATTGAGGGTCCAAGACACCAGACTTAGAGATGATAAAGAGAAGGCATCTTGTAGCAATCTTTACAAAGAGTAACCCTTTAAATCCCGCACTCTTCTGACCCACCAGTATAGGGGTCCCAGCTGTGGCTCATCACTGCCTGTAGTGGATCTCCAGGGATCGCACCACCCTGATCTACGGACAGGTCTGATCTTGACTCTCGCTCCTCCGGGACCTCCTTATTCCCATCATTAAGAGTTACAGATCCTCTCGCCTGAGACTCTTGATGCCTTTACAAGAAAACAGAACATCCAGTGACTGTCAGCGCCCAAAACCATCATCTAAACATAACAAACTCCCCCAGAACTAATCTGCATATACCTTTTCCCATGAGGCATTGCTCATCACTCATCTGGATCTGCTCAACGAGAAGCCGAACCCCCTACATCCACATCAATCCCCAGAAAACGATACATTGTTACAATCCACTTGTTATTTTTGGTAACTTATTTAGAATTTTCTGGTGGTTCGTAGTCTGTTACATTGGAAATCTGCATTGGAGCTGTATACGCAAAACCAAATTTTCGCAAAACTTCCCTTGGAATCATATGGGATAAAACATGGTGCGTGTATATTATGTATGGTGGGCAGTGCCAGGACATCTACCACCAGGATGAAGGATTGTAAACCAAGCACAATTACATGCTGGTGTGTGCCGCCTTTGTCAGGGTCTGCTCTTCTTGTTTTTTTTTTTTTTAAGTTTAACAAATTATGCAAATGAACCTGAGGGGCTCCGGGCTCCATGGATGTCAATGGAGTCTGGAGCCCCTCAGGCTCATTAGCATAATTTTTAAAACCTTTGCTTCCTAAAAACAAGGGCACAAGAAGCTAAAAAAGGAGGAAATCTTTCCCAGGGTGGGCACACACCAGTATGTCAGTGTGCTGGGTTTACAATCCTTCATCCTGGTGGTAGATGTCCTTTAATCCACACTACTGCATGGGGCCCTGGATTTTGGAGGGGGCCTACACCTTGGTTGGATGTAGTCACTTCTCCTATTCCTGTTGTTGACAAATTGCCTGGATAAAGAATCAGTGAGAAGTGGGATCTTGTCCCGCAGATAATGACACCAGTGGGAATATTTGTGGGGCCCCAAAAATAACTCTGCTCGGGGCCAAAAACCGCCTTTTAATATGGGTACAAATCAATAGCATAAATCAGCTCACATACAAGGAGTGAACTCTATCTCTGGACAGGATCATGGCATAAGCACTGCCTGAAATACTCTGTGCTGCTGTGATTATGGATTTCAGCTATTTTCTTCCTGTGGGGTTCATGTGTGTGGCTCTTATGTAATGGGGGTCATTCTTTATACTAGATTGCTCTTTTCCCCGCTCATATCTCTTGGGTGGCGGGTGAAGTGGGCGAACGATGAGGAAATCTTGTATTTTCTTAGCTTTTCTTGAAAATCCTGATTACATTTTGTTATGTAATTGAACGTGGCTCCTGTGCGGCAAGGGGTGGGGGTAGAGGGGTTACTAGCAGTGACAGATGATCCCCTGCTACAGTTAGGCTTTGCTGGTGACATTTACCGGTGGCACGGTGCCCGGGGAGCCGCTGCCAGGAAGAATATTCAGCGTCTGGTACAATAACTGGCAGGTAGCGCAGACACAGAGTACCAGAGCCCCAGCTGCGGGCAGGACAGAGCAGCCAAAAGATTGCTGCCTGCATTGTAGAAGAAAAAAGGGGGCTCGGGTGGGTGCGAGTAACTATAGCAATGTCAACATTGGCGCGCCGTGAATGTCTGCAGCTCTGACACAGCTAAAGACTCCTTTAAGGAGGCTTAGTTTTCTCTTAAAGGCACAGACACCCCCGACGGCATCCAGCGAATTTTAACTCTATATTGTCCATGTATATAGACAAACCTGCTAGGGGCATATGTAGCAGAGCTCAGTTTGTGGACTGCAGATTAGTATAGACCTATGGTTCTTAAAGGGATATTCCCAATCTAGATAATTGTGTATACAATAATCATAAATACTGTGGGATCTGTAAAAATATCAAGAAAGTGACTGGGAAGGTGGTCAAAGACTTAAAGGGGCAACTTTCTAGCCATTCTGTTCTATGACAGTTATAAACAGACAATAAAGCAACATTTATGATACAATGTTGCATAATTTTCCCTACAGTGATGATGCAGGTGAATTAAAGGGGTTGTTCAGGACTAGAAAGAGCACCATGTGCTGTCCACAGGCTGTGTATAGTATTCAATAATCCAGTAGAAGAAACTGTTTTGTGACCGGAGCTCAAAAACGAAAAAGACGATCCATGCAGGTTTCCTCCTTATTTGTGCACCAAACACAAGGGATCACTTTCAGGGATAAGTCACCATTCAGACCAGAAACCGTCAATATTTTCACTCCTGTCCTAGTCTCCTCCACTCATATAGTAGTAAAAATGCGCATATCACAAATAACTCTACGAGACGCCAATCCTTGCCGACCCGTTTTCGCCTCTGTGTCTTCTTCTGGGGCATGATTAGCGTCCGTCCTCTAGCTTTATTTATACAAAACTGTTTCTCCATAAAATACGTTTTCAATTTCATTTTCAATTAAATACGTTTCTCCATAAAATATGATTTTATGTATGAAATTGAAAACGTATTTTATGGAGAAACAGTTTTGTATAAATAAAGCTAGAGGACGGACGCTAATCATGCCCCAGAAGAAGCACAGAGGCGAAACCCTGGGTCGGGCAAGGATTGGCGTCCTCGTAGAGTTATTTGTGATATGCGCATTTTTTATCTACATATTGAGTGGAGGAGACTAGGACAGGAGTGAAAATATTGACGATTTCTGGTCTGAATGGTGACTTATCCCTGAAAGTGATCCCTTGTGTTTGGTGCACAAATAAGGAGGAAACCTGCATGGATCGTCTTTTTCGTTTTTGAGCTCCGGTCACAAAAGAGTTTCTTCTACTGGATTATTGAATAGTGGATGTTTGCTGGATCCATCTAGGACCGTTAAGGACAGCTCATAAGAGGGAAGGTGCAGCACCACGCAATTTTTTGTGTATAGTATTGCAGCTCTGTCTGATTCACCTCAATGCAGCTGAGCCGCAGTACAAGACACGACCAATGAACTGGAGTTACTAGTGAATCTAATAATGTTACTAGTGAATCATAGCTGTCACATCTAATTAAGATATGGGGATGTAGATGTGGCTGTGGCTGAGGGACATAAAAAAGATCCAAAAGGACCAACAGGAGAGAAGGGCCTAGAGCTCCTAGGCCAGTGATGGCAAACCTTTTAGAGACCGAGTGCCCAAACTTCAACAAAGACCCACTCATTTATCACAAAGTGCCAACACAGAAATGTAATTTGTGATTTATACTCCCTTCTCTGTCACAGTTTTCATTGATACCAGCACCTGAGGCACCAATATAGCAGAAAATAGTCCCAGGTACAGCTGTCACTTTGAAATAGCTCTGTGCACAGCAAGTCCTGGGCTGTCTGGGACTGCAGGAAGATACCTGGAGTCATCTCTGGTGATGGCCTGAGTGCCCACAGAAAGGACTCTGAGTGCCACCTCTGGCACCAGTGCCATAGGTTAGCCATCACTGCCCTAGGCCAACTGCTTACAGTACATAGAGTGAAAATCTATAGAGGGTCTGTCTGTGCCCAAAACCCAGGGCCAACTAGGGCTGGACCTTCTCTCTGGGTCTCAGAAGGGCCTTATGGATTGGTACAGCCCTTATTTCCATGTATAACTATTAAAAACTGTAAAAAAAAATTAAACAAGTAAATATGCAAAAAAATACAACACTAAAAACATAAACTTCAAAGTGGTACCAAGAAAAATTGCAAAATGTCCCACAGAAAACAAGCCCAAACACAGCTTTGTAGCAGTTAGGTACTGAAATATGGTGATATTAAAATGATTTCATGCAATCATGCAAAAGAAAAAATAAAATAAGATAAAACACACAAAATTTAAAATAAAAAAACTTAAAGAAATACCGGTAACCCCAAAAAAGCTACAAATTGTCCCACAAAAAACAAGCCCAAGCACAAGCTTAGTAGGTGTTGGATCTGGAAATCTGACAATAATAATGTTAGAATTTTACGTTATTGAGAATAAAGCCATCCTGTTATATATTTCACATGGTGAATCCCAAAAATTAAAAACACACAAAACTGGAAAAAAACCCCATCAGAATTGCTTTTTCCACCTATTTCTCTTCTAAAAAAGATTTAGTAAAAGTTTGTCGATAAATTTGATGTGCCCCTAAATGGTACCATTAAAAAATAGAACTAAGCCTTCAAAAAACAAGCCCCCAAACTGTTATCATGATGATGAATTTAAATAGGTGTAGTAAAATAATAAGGGAAAAAAAAGTACAAAAAGTGCTTGTCTTTTAGGTTCCAAAACAAGCTTGTCACTAAAAGGGTCATAAAAATAGGTGTGTCATAACTTTTTAACCGTTCCATTGACTGAGCTCTTTATGGTCCTGTTTTTTGCAGAGTGATCTGTAGTTTACATTGGTGAGATTCCTAAGTACATGCAACATTTTTATTATTATTATACGGTATAATGTATTATTATTATTTATTAATTATTTAAATTATTTATTAGTCCACTTTAGGGGGGGGGGCAAAGTGGGATATGTTCACCATCATAACTTCAACACATGCCTCTTTTTAGTTTTATGGATTCACCATAGAATCGTTATGTGCCACCATATGGTGTCTGTAGTGGGGTGGTCCCTTACCGAAGGCCACACTTGCAGATGGCAGAGATGTAGCCGCTCTTCTGGGATAATACCTGCTGCAGATTCTCAAAATGCACAGAATTTCCGTGGACAAACTACAGTTAAAAGTGTTTCACATTCCTGCCAAAAGTAATTTAATGATATACTTGTTGTTTCTAAGCTCGGATGCCTTGGAGGCGTAGGTGGGGGAGGATGTGTGCCAGGCAGGTTGTGTGCCAGAGGTGAACCTCCCAGCCGCATTAGCCGGGGTGGTTACATACAAGTATATATGACCCCCATCATCACAGGCTCTGGATACAAATGTGACATCCGCTACAATGTTACAGGACACAGAATTGTTATGTATTGTCTTCAATGTTGTGTGATCTCCCCCTAGTTATTCCTTGTTTGTGGGGTCTGTAGTCCAGCTCTTCTTATTCTGGTACAGGAGCAGAAACCAGGGGCGTAACTACAGTGGTAGCAGCCATAGCAGCTGCTATGGGGCCTGCAGTGTCAGGGGGCCCCGTCATCTGACCTGACACAATAAAGAATGGAGGATGTGTACCACTATATCTATATTGTACTGCACATGTCCATCATAATATGTATATAACATACTGTGATGTTTTTATGCAGTATGTGTATATGGTTTCTGTGTACACTGTATGTTTGTATGTTGCATATGGCACTGTATGTATGAGTGTATCTATATGTGTGAGTATACTAATATATATATTTTTTAAGTGGGAAGGGGGGCCCCATGCAGTAGGCTGCTAGGGGGCCCTGTCTCTCCTAGTTACGCCACTGGCAGAAACCATAAAGGAAATCTCCAATCACAATCCATCCTGATAAACTAGGGATACTAGGATACTCATAGATCCAGGCACCGGGACTGTAGTAATCTTCTAATATTTGGTATTTGGCCTCATGTCTTCTAAAATTCACTTTTATAATAATGCTAATGAGCTTGAAGAGCTTTGGAGTGTGTTACCAGAGCCCCTCTGTACGGTAGGTTCACAGGCTGTTCACATTCCGTCTCATCCTACCAGGGGCAGATTAAGACCACCATGGGCCCCCCACAAGTCTGGAATCACTTCCTACATCTGGTACTAGAATCAGCTCCTTGAGGAATGGAGGATGTGCCCCTTCTGCTGCTTTCAATCTGCATTTTCAGGACTGCTGGAGGACCTTCAAAGGTCCTGAAATGGCTCTTGTGTACATGTGCAGAAACAGGTGTACGAGGATTTCATGGGTGAAAATATGGTGGTTTGAATGGCATTGGGCCCCCTAGAAGACTTGAGCCCCGGAATATAGCCTACATTATAATCCGCTATTGCACCCTACCCCCCAGTACTATCCCCTGCCCCTCTGCTTGATGTAATCTCACAAGTGGGAGGGGGAAGTGCTTCTGCACAGTGTTAAACCCTGTGATGCTACAGCACAGAGGGGCTCTGGTAACACCCCCCCAGGCACTTCTGACTCATTAGCATAATATTAAAAGTTGATTAGCACAGTCAAAGTGCCTGGATCTATAAGTAACTGTCCCTGGTTTATCATGGTGGTTATTGATGGTAGATTTTGAAAAAAGACACAGGTCCATCAAGTTCAACCAAGGAAGGGAAGGGATTGGATTAGGAAGGGATTTATGGGAAACAATTCTATATAACATAACCATCAATGTTATTTAGGTGTAAAAAGGCATCTAGACCCTTCTTGAAGCTCTCTGCTGTCCCTGCTGTGACCAGCGCCTGAGGCAGGCTATTCCACAGAGTGACAGTTCTCATAGTAAAAAAGTCCTGTCACCTCTGGTGATTAAACCTTGTTTTCCCCAGACGGAGACAGTGCCCCCTCGTCTTTTGATTTGATTTAACCTGGAACAACTTTCCACCATATTTTTTGACCATTCATATATTTATAGAAATGAATCATGTCCCTCATAGTTGTCCCTTTTCCAGACTAAATAAATCTAGTTGTTTTAATCTTTCCTCATAACTGAGACCCTCCATACCCGTTGTCATTTTTGTGGCTCTACGTTGAACAGTCTCTAGGGTCGTCAATTCTGGAGGACGTCTACACCATTGACTTTCCAAATATGGCTCTTTGCCTGCACCCAGAATAATTCAATCACCTAGGAGTAGCCTTTAACAGAGTTTTGTTCTTCTAATAAATGTCTGATGTCTGGGGTTCAGACTAACAGGACTGAGGACCACTGCCATACACTAATACTACTTGTGGGACAAGCTTGTCCGCTAGCAGTTCCAGTAGTAGTAGTAAAGCAGTAGTTGCAGCAGTAGCAGTAGTAGCAGTAAAAGTAGTAGTAGTAGCAGTAGTAGTAGTAATAGCAGTAGTAGTATTAGTAGCAGTAGTAGTAATAGCAGTAGTAGTATTAGTAGTAGCAGTAGCAGCAGTAGCAGTAATAGCAGTAGTAGTATTAGTAGTAGTAGCAGTAGTAGTAATAACAGTATTAGTAGTAATAGCAGCAGTAGTATTAGTAGCAGTAGTAGCAGTAGTAGTAGTAACAGCAGTAGTATTAGTAGCAGTAGTAGTCATAGCAGTAGTAGTATTAGTATTAGTAGTAGCAGTAGTATTAGTAGTAGCAGTAGCAGCAGTAGTAGTAGTAGCAGTAGTAGTAATAGCAGTAGTAGTATTAGTACTAGTAGTAGTAGTAATAACAGTAGTAGTAGTAGTAGTAGTAGCAGTAGTAGTATTAGTACTACTAGTAGCAGTAGTAGTAATAACAGTAGTAGTATTAGTAGTCAGTAGTCATTATTAGTAGGCATATATTCAGTAATAGCAGTATTAGTATTAGTATAGTAGTAGCAGTAGTATTGTAGTACAGTAGCAGCAGTAGTAGTATTAGTACTATAGTAGTCAGTAGTAGTAACCTAGTGTTATATAGTTGTAGTAGTGAGTAGTATTAGATCGCTATGCAGTAGAGTATATTATATATAGTAGCCATAGATAGTACCATAACAGTAGTTTAGTATTATGTAAAGTAGTATAACAGCTAGTAGCTAATAGTCAGGTGATAATAGCAGTAGTAGTAGTAGTAGTAATAGCAGTAGTAGTATTAGTAGTAGTAGTAGTAATAACAGTAGTAGTATTAGTAGTAGTAATAACAGTAGTAGTAGTAGTAGTAGTAATAGCAGTAGTAGTATTAGTAGTAGTAGTAGCAGCAGTAGTAGTTTCGCTGTACAACATTGATTTCTGGAATAGGCTCATTCAGTCCATATAGCAGATCAGCTCGAGGAAACTTGTGGCAACCCATTAAGGGGAAGCACCCAGCAGCCCCTCTGTCAACAGAGTATATGTCTCAAATGACACTAAGATGGACATTGAGTAACAAAATCAGGCGACACCATAGAGATGCAACATCCCCCACCAGGGCCTGACCTCTCTTTGGTGGTTGTAGACAGCCGGAGCCCAGAATACCAGAGTGGCTGGCTTACACAGTGGTCACAGTGCTTAGTATGGGGATGTGGTATGGGTAATGGATGGGGAGCCCGTGGCGGTAAGCAGCCGTATCCAGGGATCAGACAGAGGAAACGTTGTGCAAATCAACTTACAGTTCTTTATTGAACAGCAGACAATGGCCTAAACGGGTCACAGCAGATACTCAAGCTGGAAAGGTCAAGGAGAGTTGGTCCGCAGGAAAGGTGCATGCAGTAGATGCAGGCTGGGCTGGTTCAGATGGAACTGAGTCCAAGTGGTGGAGCTGCGTTTCTGGGCTTAAGTCTCCAGACTTGCCCTGTGTGCCAGGCAGTAGGCCTGAGGCACTAGAAGTTCCTGGGATTGATGACTGAGGCAACACTGATGGTGTGCTGCTCACTATGTCTCCTGACTGACCTGAACAGACCCTGTGCTCTCACCCAGCAGGGGTTTTTATACTCCCCCTGGTCAGGTGGTAGCACCTCTCCAATCACCTTCCAGCTTGTGTAACAGAAACACCATTGGATAATCACACATCACAATTAACTGTTGCCTTGCCAGGCAGTAGCTACAGCTGCAATTACACAATACTCCAGGTTCTAGAACCTTCCTACAGAGGTGATCAGTCTCTCTATCAGCTCCTAACCTGGAGAAGGCGCTGTTTGCAACTATCAGCCTGCCTATGCATCGGCAGGGGTGTTGCAGAGACATTTCTTCAATCCGCATGAATCAGAGTTAATTTACTTATTTTGCTTTCCCATGATGCTTTGTGAATGTAACTCTTCACCTGGTATTTCAGTCCCGCGCCTCCTTTAAGACTGTAGATTTGATGAAACCTGTATTTATCTGGCGTAGGATGGTAATTTGTCATCTGCCACACACCCGGGAAACAGATCTAATCAGCCTCGTAACTACTTATATGAGAATATGATATACATGGGGGAGGGCAGGTCTGATCCTGAGTCTCACTGTTCATAATTAAGGCTGAGGCCGGGGATTTTGTCATTTCTATGGAGAGACTTAATCAGGGAGAGTTTGGAGGGCGCCGGGCGCTGAGTCATATTCTGGTTCTGAGATGACAATGATTCATTAGAAAAAGTCTTATTTTTAGGTATCAAACTAAAACCACGTTCCTCATCTCTTGTCAAAATTTCGAGAGCGGTTACATAGAGCGCCTCTCACACTGGAAGACCTGGCGAGTCCTGTGTTACACACACAACCCATTGATGTGATTGGACTTGGTGCAATACTACATTTCGCCTGTAGAGGAGCTGCAGGAAAACTGAACACTTTTTGGGGCAGATTTACTTACCCGGTTCATTCGCAATCCAGCGGTGCGTTCTCTGCGGTGGATTCGGGTCTTCCGGCGATTCACTAAGGCAGTTTCTCCGACGTCCACCAGGTGTCGCTGCTCCGCTGAAGTCCGCCGAGGTCCGCCCGAGTTCACGATCCTATCCTGGGTGCAGGTAAGCGCGTGTCCAGCGTCACTTTTTTTAAAAAAATGCGGTGGTTTTTCTGAATTCGTCGGGTTTCCGTTCAGCCACGCCCCCCGACTTCCGTTGCGTGCATGCCGGCACTGATGCGCCACAATCCGATCGCGTGCGCCAAGAACCCGGGGCAATTCAGGGAAGCTGTGAAGCTGCAGCACGGAGGAGCTCTGGTAATGCTCCCCCAGAGCCCTTCGGCTTTTACCATAATTGTAAAAGTGGATTTTAGAAGGAAGGAGGCCAGTGATAACATATATAAGAAGATTGCCATAATAAGATGAAAACAAGCATACAAGCCGTGATTTGTGACTTCTCCGTCTATCTACGTCACTTCACCGTGCAGTGGTCCGGAGAAGGGTGTTGCTGAAATCTGATGTACAAGCCCTGAAATGGACGCGATTCTCGGTATTTGTCCTACTTTGATGTGAATCTGAGTGCGGTCAGTTTTTCCTGCACAAGTTTCCAGGAAGAAGCTGAGAGCGGAGAGAATGTGCCACAGGTGAAACATGATTGTTGCATAACACTGAATTAAATATGAAAAACTCTGAGCACGATGGGGGTCATTTACTATGGGTGTCGCAAGATCCGTTTTTTTTTGTCGCCCAAACTGTGTGTTTTTTAGACTGGGATTTTAGTTTGCGGTGCAAGGGCTAAATAAATTGGCGCACAAAAGAAATTGTCTGAAATGACTCCACATTTGAGAAGCTGAAATACAATTTGTCAGAGTTACTTTTTCTGTGTTTAAGGGTGCGACACAAATTGCGTTAAAAAAACTGTCTGAGAAACTAGAAGAGCAGGAAAAGTGAGTGACAAAAAACTGGCGTGAGTGTTGGAACAAAAGCTTATTTGTGCCGCCGACAAATAATAATTAAGGTGCTTATAATAATAATAATTAAGTAGCCATAGCTCCCAACCGTCCCAGATTCAGCGTTACGGTCCCCTATTTTAGACACTGTCCCACTGTCCCGGACAGTTGGGAGGATTTCCCGTGGTGTCCCGCCTCCTGGTCCTAATCCCGACAAATTAGAGCTGCAGAGCTAAGACAAGGAAGCGTAATCTACTACTGCTGTTTCCTCACACAGGGGCACATTTACTAAGAACAGTGCAGCGTGTACTATGTGCAGTTACCTGTGTAGTGTGCAAGGGGGCCCCAGATTCAGGATATGTGTCGCATGTTCTTCATGAATCTGGCGCCCCATGCACTGACAGAGAGCATCACTTTTTTTTATTGCACCTTTAACTTGGGGTGTGCAACACAATTCTGTCGGACTCTGGTGTATGGTCCGACTGAGCACTGGAGCGCCCCCTAATTTGAGTCCCATGACGCCTAGTGCAGCCACAACACAAATACATACACATGCAAGCAGTTTGCACTAAAATGAACGTGCAAAGTCCGACAGAAAACTGGCGCAAATGTGCCCCACAGTGTTTCTGCTCTTTAGCAGACATGTAGAGGCAGCTCCTCCCCTGTTGACCCCGAATCTGTCCTTTGTCATCTCTGGCACCAGGAGAAAAAGCAGGATTGTGCGGGAACGGTAGAGAGGGGTAATAATTTTTCTTGTTTAATACCCATGATGGGAGAGGGGCCACAATATAAGGTGGATGGAGTACTGGGGGCAACAATATGAGGAGGATGGAAGACAGGAGGCCACAATATAAGGTGCATGGAGTACTGGGGGCAACAATATGAGGAGGATGGAAGACAGGAGGCCACAATATAAGGTGCATGGAGTACTGGGGGCAACAATATGAGGAGGATGGAGGACAGAAGACCAAGATATAAGGTGGATGGAGGACAGGAGGCCACAATATGAGGGAGATAGAGGAAATAAGGCCACAATATGAAGGGGATGGTGGGCAGGAGGCCACTATATGAGGAGGATGGAGGACAGGAGGCCACAATATGAGGAGGATGGAGTACAGGGAGCCACAATATGAGGAGGATGGAGGACAGGAGGCCACTATATGAGGGAGATAGTGGAAATAAGGCCACAATATGAAGTGGATGGAGTATTGGAGGTCACAATATGAGTTAGATGGAGGACAGGGGGCCACAATATGAGGGAGGATAGAGGACAGTGGGCCACAATATTGAAGGCTGCGGAGTAGAGGACTGGGGCCACAAAATAGTGATGATATGAGGTCCAATGGTTAATGGAGGACAGGGGGGCCCAATATGAGGGAGGGTAGAGGACAGCGGGCCACAATAGAGGGAAGGATAGAGGACAGGGGCCACAAATGAGGAGGAGGATGAGAGACGGGGCCACAATATGTCGAGTTAGATGGAACGCAGGGGTCAACATATGAAATGGAGATGAGGACAGGGGGCCACAATAATGGGGAGAAGATGGGGACGGGGCCAATGAGGAATGAGGTGCCATGCGGAGGATGATGGACAGGGGCCCAATATGATGAGGATGAGGACAGGGGGCCACAATAGTGATAGATATGCGGGGCAGCTATGATGGAAGTAGATGAGGGGGCCCATATGAGGGAGGATAGAGGACATGAGTCACAAGATGTAGGTAGATGGAGGAACAGGGGGCCACAATATAGTTAGATGAGGACAGGGGGCCATAATATGAGGAGGATGGAGAGACAAGGGGGCCACAATATGAGGGCGGGTAGAGGGCCACACATATGAGGAGGATAGGGACAGGGGGCCACCAATATGAGGAGGATGGAGGACAGGGGGCCACAAATATGAGAGGATGGAGGACCGGGGAGGCCACAATATGAGGAGGATGGAGGACAGGAGGCCACACTATAGTTTTAGATGGAGACAGGGGGCCACAATATGAGGAGGATGGAGGACAGGGGGCCACAATATGAGGAGATGGACAGGGGGCCACAATATGAGGAGGGAGGGGAGGGCAAAATTGAGTAGGAGGCAGGAAGGGCCACAATATGAGGATGACCATAGAGAGCATGGGGCCCAATAAGTGAGGGAGGAATAGCGGACAGGGGGCCACAGTGTCATGACTTAGAATGGAGGACAGGGGGCCACAATATGAGGAGGATGGAGGATAGGAGGACACAAATTGAGTTAAATGGAGGGCAGGAGGCCACAATATTATATTATAATATTATAATTATATATAATATTATATATAAATAAAGAGGAGATAAATTAAAGTAACGGAACAAAAGTAAAAAGAGGATAAAATTATAGAGGGGGCTTTATATGCCAAGTTTTAAAGGGGGGGAGGTATTATATGGGTCAATAGTGGGATTAGGCACATTGAAGGGACATTATACTATGTGGGGGACATTACGCTCAATATTGCACCATGTTTGGAGGGTGGGTCAAGGGGAGGAGCAATGGGCAGTGTTTAGGGAAAAGGGGAGGGGCATTTGCCCTCTTTATCCGATCCAAAAGTTGGGAGGTAAGAAAAGTGATAAATGTCTCCCAATCTGTCCAAAATCTGAACAAACTCACATGATTTTCCCTGCGCAAAGTCGTACGATTTTATACACACGCAGGCGACATGACGTGACACCATTGGGTTTCTGTGACGACTTTTATTGTTGGAGGACACTTCTTCGATTCTGGCAGTTTAACCCCTTAGATGCTGTGGTCATACTCTACTACCTCACTGCCTGTCAGCACCCGCTGTTTCCAGGTATTAGGCTGCTAGTTCCCTGCCAGGGGCCCATGTATTACATATGATATAATAGATATAATTATGAGCACCGAGCCCCCGCATCCACGACGTCTCCCCATCTCAGACTCATGAATAATGCAGAGCTGAGTGCGCGTGGTTATTATGCACCGTGAAATGTGGATATTGTTCTCCTTTATCAATAATACATAAAACTCATGTAGAACATGCTGCCTGCCCAGAGACCTCTCCAGCAATAAGCGAGTGCAGCTGGGTGCTGATGTAGCAGAGCTGGGTTTGTCATTTGTGCAGGAGATTAGAGACTACAGGGCTTGTTTTCTGAGTAGCAGACTACAGATGTAGCAGAGCTGGGTTTGTCATTTGTGCAGGAGGTTAGAGACTACAGGGCTTGTTTTCTGAGTAGCAGACTACAGATGTAGCAGAGCTGGGTTTGTCATTGTTGTTGTGTTTGATCTGCTATAGTTGAAGAAGTAATGGGTTTCTAGTTTGAGTCAATGACTATAGATGTAGCAGAGCTAAGTTAGCATTTTTAATTTCTATAAAGGGACAGGCTTTAAAATTCAGGGCTGGTCCTATAGATCGGGGATAGTTCAGCGGTATGAGCTAGGTTTGTCATTGTGTAGCAGGGCTGTCTCGGTCATTCGGTCTGTGTTATCTGTACATTGGTTGCATATGCTCAGGCCCAGATGTATGGTAAACCATAAATGTAGCAGAGCTGTCTGTGTCATCTGTATACGGGAGGCACATGTTCATGCTGTGATGTATAGGAAAGCGTAGATGTAGCAGAGCTGTCTGTGTCATCTGTATACGGGAGGCACATGTTGAGGGCATGGTGTATACTGAACCATAAATACAGCAGAGCTGTCTCTGTATATCGGACACCCAGGCTTATGCCCTGATTTATAGTAAACCATAGGTGTAGCAGTGCTGTTTCTGTCATCTGAAAATTGGACACTGATGCTTATGCCCTGATGTATCGTAAACCATATATGTAGCAGAGCTGTCTGTGTCATCTGTATGTTGGATCCCTCATAACTGAGACCCTCCATATACCCTGTTGTCATTTTTTGGCGCATCTACCGTGTGAACAGTCTCTAGGGTCCGTCAATTCTGAGTGAGCGTCTACACCATTGACTTTTCCAAAAGGCTCCTTGCCTGCACCAGAAAATAATTCAATCACCTAGGAATAGCCTTACAGAGTTTTGTTCTTCTAATAAATGTCTGATGTCTGGGTGTTCAGACTAACTGACTGAGGACCACTGCCATATCACTAATAGCTACTTTGGGACAGAACTTGTCCCGCTACCGTTCCATTAAGTAGTGTAAGCAGTTAGTTTGCAGCAGTAGCGTAGTAGCAAGTAAAATGTAGTTAGTAGTAGCAGTAGTAGTTAGTAATATAGCAGTAGTAGTCATTAGTAAGCAGTAAATAAGTAATAGCAGTAGTAAGTATTAGTAGTAGCAGTAGCATCAGTAGCAGTAATAGCAGTAGTAGTATTAGTGAAGTAGTACAGTAGTAGTAAATAACATATTATTTAGTAATAGCAGCATAGTATATTAGAAAGGTCGTAGCAGTGTAGTATACAGCAGTAGTATTAGTGCAGTAAGTAGTCATTGCAGTAGTTAGTATTGAGTATTAGGTAGTAGCTAGTAGTAGTATGTATAGATAGCTTAGGTAGGTAGCAGTATAGTATGAGCTAGTAGTATTATACATATGTAGATTAAAGCTAGTTATTATACTAGTAGTAGTAGTACAGTAGGTCAGTAGTAGTATTAATAGTCATATTAGAACTACTAGAGCAGTAGATAATAAACAGTATTCTTAAGTAGTAGTTTAGATAGTCATGTCATTATAGTAGCATATATCAGTAGAAGTACTTGCGCAGTAGTAGTATCGTAGTATATAGTAGGTCAGTAGTAGTCATGCTAGTATTGTATAACAGTATAGCAGCAGTAGTATATTAGTACTAAGTAGTCAGCTATGTCAGTTTATTAGTAGTAGTGAGTAGTATTAATCCAGCAGTAGATAGAATCATACTAGTAGTACTAGATAGTACATAACGTAGTATAGTAGTTTACGCTAGTAGTAATGTAGTACTAAGCATAAGTATCAGTAGTAAGTAATAAGCAGTAGTAGTATTACTAGTAGTAGTAAATAACAGTAGTAGTTATAGTAGTGAGTACATATCAGTAGAGTATAGTAGTACATAGTAGTATATTAGTAGTTAGAACGTTATATAGTAAACAGTAGTAATAGTAAAGCAGTATAGTATAGTAGTAGAGCAAGCAGTAGTAGTTGTCTGCTGTACAACTTGTTTCTGGATGAGGCTCATTCAGATCCATATAGTCAGATCAGCTCGAGGAAAACTTGTGGTGCAACCATTAACGGGGAAGCACCCGCAGACCCCTCTGTACAACAGAGTAATGTCCTCAAATGTACACTAAGATGGACTTGTAGTACACAAAACAGGCGACAAGCCCAATAGAGATGCACATCCTCCCCCACCGGCCTGCACCTCTCTTTAGGCTGGTTTGATAGACAACCGGCAGCCCAGAATACCAGAGTGGCTGGCTTACACAGTAGGTCACAGTGCTTAGTATGGGACTGTTGTATGGGTAATGAGTGCACGCCCGTGAGCCGGTAAACACCCGTATCCAGGGATTCAGACGAGGAAACGTTGTGCAACATCAACTCATTACAGTGTCTTTTGAACACAGTAAACAATAGGCCTAAACGGGTTCACAGTCAATCTCAAGCTGGAAAGGTCAAGGAATTTGTCACGACAAGGGTAGCATGCAATAGAATGCCTGCTGGGCTGGTTCAGCATGGGAACTGAGTCGAGTGTGGAGCTTGCGTTTCTGAGCTTATCTCAGACCTTGCCCTGTGTGCCAGGCAAGTAGGCCATTGAGAGCACTAGAAGTTGCCCTGTGATTGATGACTGAGGCAACAATGATGGTGTCCTGCTCACTTATGTACTCCTGACTGACATGACAACCATGTGCTCTCACACCAGCTGGTTTTTATACTCCCCCCCCTGTCACGGTTGGTGCACCTCTCCCATCACCTTCCACTTGATGTAACAGAAACCCATGGATAATCAACATCACACATTAACTGCTTGCCTTGCCAGGCGTAAGGCTTACAGCTGCAATTCCGAATCACTAATAACTCCAGGTTCCTAGAACCTTCCTACAGTAGTTGTATCAGTCTCATCTATCAGTCAGCTCCTAAACCTGGAGAAGGCGCTGTTTCGCAACCTATCACCTGCCTATACCACATCCGGCAGTGGATGCATTGCAGACACATATATTCTTCAATCCCATGACATCATAAAGTTATTTACCTTATTTTGTGCTATTCCCATGATGCTTTGTGCATGTATCCTCCTCACCTGTTTATCAGTCCCGCGCCTCCTCTTTAAAGACTGTAGATTTGATGAATACCTGTATTTATCTGGCGTAGTAGTGGTAATGATTGTACATCCTGCCACACCCACGGGAAAAGATCTACTCAGCCTCTCGTAACTACTTATAGCTTAGAGAGATACTAACACATGGGGAGGGCAGGTCTATCCTGAGCTCATCACTGTTCAACTAACTGGCTGAGGCCGGAGATTTTGTCATTATCTATGGAGAGCTTAATCAGGAGAGTTGTGGAGGTAGGCTGCCCTGGGCGCTGGCTTCCATCCAGTTCTGGTTCTGAGCTGACAAATGATATCATTAGAAAACATAAGCTCATTTATTTTTAGTATCAAACCTAACCAAAACCCACTGTTCCTCCATCTCTTGTCAAATTTCGAGAGCGGTTACATAAGCGCCTCTCACACTGAAAGACTGGCGGTCCTTGTGTTACACACACACCCATTGAAGTGATTGGACTTGGTGGCAATAACTACATTTCGCCTGTACAGAGGCAGCTGCAGAGAAACTGAACACTTTTTGGGGCAGATTACTTACCCGGTTTCATTCAGCAATCCCAGCGGTTGCGTTCTCTGGCGGTTGGATTCGGGTCTTCCTGCGATTCACTAAGCACTGTCTTTTCTCTCTCGACTGTCCACCAGGATGTCCGCTGCTCCGGCTGTAAGTCCGCCGAGGGTCCGCCCGAGTTCACGATCCTATCCTGGTGCAGGTAAGCGCGTTCCCAGCGTCACTTTTTAAAAAATTCGTGGTTTTTCTGAATTCGTCGGTTTTCCGTTCATCCACGCCCCCCGACTTCCTCCGTTGCGCGCTGCATCCGCCGCGCCACCCCCCCTGATCCGCGCGCCCGGCACCATCCGATCAATCGCCCCTAACATGCCCTCCCCCGCGTGCGCCCAAGGAACCCGAGGCAATTCGAGGAAGCTGTGAAGCTCGCAGCACGGAGGAGCTCTGGTAATGCTTGCCCCCCGATGCCCTTCGGCTTTTTTACCATAATTGCTGTAAAAAGTGGATTTTATCGAAGGAAGGAGAGCAGTGATAACATATATAAAAGATATGCCATAACTAAGTATAAAACAAGCATAACAACGCCGTAGATTTTGTGACTTCCTCTCTGTCTTCTACGTCACTTCACCGCGTCAGGGTCCGGAGAGGGTGTGTGCTGAAATCTGATGACAAGCCTGAATGAGCCTCGATTCTCGGTATTTGTCCTACTTTGATGTGATATCTTGATGGCGGTCATTTTTTCCCTACAAGTTTCCAGTAAGAAGCTGATGAGGCGGAGAGATTGTGCCAGCAGTGAACTGATTGTTTGCCATACACTGAATTAATATGAAGAAAAACTCTGAGCACGATGGGGTCATTTACTATGGGTGTCGCAAGATCCGTTTTTTTTTGCTCGCCCAAACTGTGTGTTTTTTAGACTGGATTTTAGTCTTGCGTGCAGGGCTAAATAAAATTGGGCACTCAAAAAATTGTCTGAAAGCCTCCACTTTGAGAAGCTGAAATACAATTTGGCATGAGTTACTTACTTTTTCTGTGTTTAGAGCGGACAGACACAAATTGCGTTAAAAAAAACTGTCTTGCAGAAACTAGAAGAGCAGGAAAGTGAGGTGCACAAAAACTGGCGTGAGGTGTTGGAACAAAGCCTTTATTTGTGCCGCCGACAATCATAATTAAGGTGCTTATAATAATCAATAATGAAGTAGCCATAGCTCCCAACCGGCCCAATTCAGCGTTAACGGTCCCCTATTTTAGACACGTCCCACTGTCCGGACAGTTGGGAGGGAGATTTCCCGGTGTCCCGCCTCCTCGGTCCTAATCCCAACAAATTAGAGCTGCAGAGCTAGACCAAGGAAGCGTAATCTACATACTCTGCTGTTTCCATCCACAGGGCACATTTACTAAGACACGTGCGCGTGGTACTAGTGCAGTTACCTGTGTAGTAGTGTCAAGGGGGCCCCAGATTCAGGATTGTGTCGAATGTTTCTCATGAATCTGGCGCCTCCATGCACTGACAGAGTGCATCACTTGTTTTTAATTGCACCTTTAACTTGGGGTGTGCAAACACAATTCCTGTGTCGGACTCTGGTGTATGGTCGCGACTGAGCACTGCGGCGCCCCTAATTTGAGTCCCATGACGCCTAGTGCAGCCACACACAAATACATACACTGCAAGCAGTTTGCAACTAAAATTACGTGCAAATTCCGACAAAAACTGGCGCAAGACTGTGCCCACAGTGTTTTCTTCTGCTCTTTAGCAGTACATGTAGAGGCAGCTCCTCCCTTCGTTGACCCCTGATCTTACCTTTGTCACTCTGCAACTCAGTGAGAAAATCAGCAGGATTGTGCTGCGAGCACGGTAGAGAGGGGTAATAATTTTTATCTTGTTAATACCCATGATGGCGACTGAAGGGGCCACAATATAAGGTGGATGGGGCAAAATTGCGGAGCGAGCCAGCAGAGATCAATATAGCTGGAGTACGGGCAACAATTTAGGATGATGGAAGACTGAGGCCACAATATAAGGTGCCATTGAGTACTGGGGCGGCAACTATGCAGTGAGGATGGGACAGTCAGAGACCACAGTATAAGTGATGGATGGATAGTAGACGGAGGCAACCAACTATGAGAGAGGTGACAGAGACGATATCAATGCTGGCGGACCAGGACATCGGAGTAGACCAGCGCCACACTATGGAAGGGGATGGTGGGCAGAAGGCCACTATATGAGGAGGATGGAGGGGGACAGGAGCTCCACAATATGAGGAGGATGGAGTAACAGTGGCCCACAATTGAGGAGGATGGAGGACAAGGAGGCCACTATAATAGGGAGATAGTGGAAAATACAGGCCACAAAATGTAGTGATGAGTATTGGAGGTCCACAATTGATTTAATTGAGGACAGGAGGGCCCCACATATGAAGGGAGGATACGGGACAGCGGGCCACTATATGAGGGACGGAATAGAGGACAGGGGGCCAACAATATGAAGGTGGGATGGTAGAGGCTGGGGCCACAAAATGTGTTAGATGGAAGACAGGGGTCCACAATATGATGGGAGGGATAAGGACAGGGTGGCCACAATACGATGCGGAAGGAAGAGGGACAGGGGGCCAAATAGGAGGAGGATGGAGGACAGGGGCCAAATTGCGAGAGATGGAGGACAGTGGGACATATGATTAGATTGGAGGACAGGTTGGGCCACACTATGAATAGATGATGCAGGGGCCAACGCTATGTAGGAGGATGAGAGACAGGGGGCCCAATATGAGGAGTGAGTGGGGAATGTAGTTAGGGACAGGGGGGGGGCCACAATATATAGGTAGGAGGATGTGAGAAGCAGGGGGGCCGACATATGAGGAGGATGAGAAGGCACAATGATTAGATGGAGCAGGTCGGCACTAATATGACGGGAGATGGAGGAACGAGGGGGCCAGAATATGAGTGGGATAGGGCACTGGTGGCGGGCTAGGACGGGCCACAATATGAGGGAGATTCGAGAGACAGGGGCCACAATAAGGGGGTGAGGGCACAATATGGAGGAGGAAGGGACAGGGGGCCACAATATGAGGAGGATGGAGGACAAGGGGGCCACAATTGATGAGGATGAGGACGGGGAGGCCACAATTGAGGAGGATGGAGGCAGGAGGATATGAGTTAGATGGGACAGGGGGCCACAATATGAGGAGGATGGAGGACAGGGGGCCACAATATGAGGAGATGGAGCAGGGGCACAATATGAGGGAGGATAAGACAGGGGGCCACAATATGAGGTGAATAGAGAGCATGGGGCCCAATATGAAGGGGGATAGGGACAGGGGGCAAGTGATGAGCTTAGAATGGAGGACAGGGGGCCACAATATGAGTTAGATGGAGGACAGGGGGCCACAATATGAGGAGGATGGAGGATAGGAGGACACAAATTGAGTTAAATGGAGGGCAGAGGCCACAATATTATATTATAATATTATATTATATATAAATTATATAAATAACAGAGGAGATAAATTAAGTAACGGAACAAAAGTAAAAAGGATAAATTAATGAGGGGCTTTATGCCTGAGTTTTAAAGGGGGGGAGTTTATAGATGGGTCATAGTGGTATTAGGCACATTGAAGGGACATTATACTATGTGGGGGACATTACGCTCAATACTGCAACCATGTTGCGGAGGGTGGGTCAGGGGGAGGAGACAATGGGCAGTGTTAGGGAAAAGGGGAGGGGCATTTGCCCTCTTTATACCGATCCAAAAGTGGGAGGTAAGAAAAGTGATAAATGTCCCCCATCTGTCCAAAATCTGAACACCTCACATGATTTTCCCTGCGCAAAGTGTAGCGATTTTTACCACGCGAGCGACATTACGTGACACCATTGTGTTTGTCTGTGACGTACTTTTATGTTGGAGGACCACTTCTTCATTCTGGCAGTTTAAATCCCCTCTAGATGCTGTGTCATACTCTACTACCTTCACTGCCTGTCAGCACCCGCTGTTCCCAGTATAGGCTGCTAGTTCCCTGCCAGGGGCCATGTATTACATAGATATAATAGATATAAATTATGAGCACCGAGCCCCCGCATCCACGACGTCCCCCATCTCAGACTCATGAATAATGCAGAGCTGAGTGCGCCGTGTTGTTATTATGCACCGTGAATGTGGGATATTGTTGTCTCCTTTATCAATAATACATAAAAACTACATGTGAAAACATGCTGCCTCCCAGAGACCTCTCCCGCAATAAGCGAGTGGCAGCTGGGTCTGCTGTAGGCAGAGCTGGGTTTGTCTCATTGTGTCAGGAGATTAGAGACTACAGGGCTTGTTTTCTGAGTACACACTACATGATAGCAGAGCTGGGTTTGTATTTGTGCAGAGGTTAGAGACTACAGGGCTGTTTTCTGAGTAGCAGACTACAGATGTAGCAGAGCTGGGTTTGGTCATGTTTGTTGTTTTTGATCTGCTATAGTTGAAGAGTAATGGTTTCTAGTTTGAGTCATGACTATAGATGTAGCAGAGCTAAGTTTAGCATTTTTAATTTCTTAAGGGACAGCGTTTAAAATCAGGGCTGGTCCTATAGATCGGCGGATAGTTCAGCGGTATAGAGCTAGGTTTGTCATTGTGTAGCAGGGCTGTCTCGGTCACATTCGGTCTGTGTTATCTGTACATTGTTGCATATGCTCAGGCCCATGTGTATGTAAACCTACATGTAGAGAGCTGTCTGTGTCATCTGTATACGGGAGGCACATGTTCATGCTGTGATGTATAGGAAACGGTAGATGTATCAGAGCTGTCTGTGTCATTGTATACGGGAGGCACTGTTGAGGCATGGTTTATACTGAACCATACTACAGCAGAGCTGTCTCTGTATTCGGACACCCAGGCTTAATGCCTGATTTTAGTAAACCATAGGTGTAGCAGTGCTGTTTTCTGTCCATCTGAAAATTGGACACTGATGCTTATGCCTGATGTTCGTAAACCATATATGTAGCAGAGCTGTCTGTGTCATCTGTATGTTGATGCACATGTTTTGCTGTGACTGTATAGTAAATCATCGATGGGTAGCCAGAGCTGTCTGTGGTCATCGTAAATAAAATTGGCACACATGTATTTGCTGTGCTGTATCGTAGTAAAACGCATAAGATGTAGCAGAGCTTATGGGTGTATCTGTTATATTGGATGCACGTTATTGCTGTGATGTACAGTAAACCATATATGTAGCAGAGCTGTCTGTGTCATCTGTATGTTGGATGCACATGTTATTGCTGTGATGTATAGTAAACCATAGATGTAGCAGGGCTGTCTGTGTCATCTGTATGTTGGATGCACATGTTATTGCTGTGATGTATAGTAAACCATAGATGTAGCAGAGCTGTCTGTGTCATCTGTATATTGGACACACATGTTCTTGCTGTGCTGTATAGTAAACCATAGATGTAGCAGAGCTGTCTGTGTCATCTGTATATTGGACACACATGTTCTTGCTGTGCTGTTTAATAATCCATAGATGTAGCAGAGCTGTCTGTGTTATCTGTATATTGGATGCACGTTATTGCTGTGATGTACAGTAAACCATATATGTAGCAGAGCTGTCTGTGTTATCTGTATGTTGGATGCACATGTTCTTGCTGTGATGTATAATAATCCATAGATGTAGCAGAGCTCTCTTATTTCCCAGCAGGCAGCACATCTGCTTTCGGTTTCTATCCCAGTCCTATCATTTGCCTATATGCTACTGAAAATTTTATTTGATGCCATCCCTGGGTCCTGCTCTTTGAAGGTCCTGTAATTGTTATGGTAATATCTCACCCCTATTAGAGGTCATGTATCATGTGACAATTAATGGCAGATGGTATACGCTATATACCTTGCCAGGGGGCGTTTGTACAAAGGCATATTCGTCAATTAACAGGACTTTATGCCAAAATATAGTCCCGTTAAATTCTATACTGCAATATGACCTCAATCACTACTGCCTCTGGCATTCCCCCCAGTAAAAGGAAATGTCTTGTCAAATCAATGATTCGGGGAAATAATTCCTATTTATTTGTGGTAGTTTTAAATTGTTTGCAAAAAAGCGTGTGATACATGGGGAGTAGTTTCGTGATCGCTTTGTTTAGTTGGTTGCCTGAGGGTTCTCGATGGCGCGAATATCCCTGTATGTGATCATACTTGTGATTCCGCTGCCACTGAAAAAGATCCAGCTACACATTATTTCTACGTTGGCCACATGGGTGAAGGTGGTATGTCACATGGTCCACACCTTTTAATTAATCCAGTCATAGGAAAGTGAGGAGTGTCTTCTCCACGCTTCTATGAATGCAAATCCTCTATAGGGATCATCGCCAGGGGCCAGTCCGTCAATGGTGCTCTCTTTATAAATCGTTTGACAGTGATATTTGTTTATGACATTTGTCTTTAACCTATATTATTCTTTAAATATGAGTATATAATGTACTAAGTAATTCGCCCAAACCCAAATACAGATTTAGACCCAGACCAGATCTCTTAATAGATACAGACCCCAGATCTGATCTCTAACATACAGACAACTGACCCATACCAGATCTCTTAATAGATTTGGACCCCAGACCAGATTTCAAATAAATACAGACCCCCAGACCAGATACCTTAATATTTACAGATCCCAGACCACATACAGACAACTATATAAATGCAGATCACAGACCACATTTCACATAAATGCAGACTCCAGACCAGATCTCTTAATAGATTTAGACCCCAGACCAGGGGGCATATTTATCAGGACCTCTGCGCACCGCCAGTGGTGCAGAGACCCTGAAATAATCGATAATGCTAGGCTCTATTGCTAGCTTTGGGATTATTTTACCAATCGCCACCTTCACGCAGTGGAGTGAAAGTTGCCGGCCTGCGCTTTTTCTACGCCACGCAGGGATAAACGCTGTGCAGCTGGCCGCCCGATACATCAAGAGGCCAGAAGTCTGAGGTATCGGGCTGGAAGTCGCAGCGGCGGGGCGGATTAATACGGGCAAGAGCCGCCAGCGTATGATAAATATCCCCCCAGATGTCTAAATAAATACAGACCCCAGACCAGATCTCTTAATAGATTTAGACCCCAGACCAGATGTCTAAATAAATACAGACCCCAGAACAGATACCTTAATACCAGATCTCTTAATAGATTTAGAACCAGACAAGATTCTTCTTAATACTATACAGACCCAGACCAAGGGCAGGCAGCTGCATGAGGCGAGATGAAAAATCTCGCTTCAGCGGCAGATGCGGGTCCTGTAAAGGGCGGGCGAGATTCGCGCTCAAACGTGGGTGCGGGCGCCCGCTGCCGCCCTGAATTGCCCACCCGCTAAATAAAACGCGCCTGTCTCTTTAAGAGGACAGACGCGATTTATTAGCGGAGCTGCTGGGCGTTCGCTCCGTTAAGCAGAGGAAAAGGCGGCGGATGATGACATCACAGCCTGTGTTTCGATCAGAGCCCGGCTGAAAGTTAGAGCCGCGAGAATATGGGAGTGCGCTCCATGGAAGCACATGCACGGAGGTAAGTATAAGTTATTATTTTGGATGTCCCGCTACTAATTACATGTGGCCAATACGGGGGGGGGGGTTATATAGGATTATATAGGTAATATAGCTGGTAGGGGTGGGGAGGTTTTTTATATATTATATATATCGGCCATATTCCGTTTATCTGCGGGGGGGGGGGGAGCTGTTCATTTTATTATGGCCATAATCCTTTTATCTGGGGGGGGGGGATGCTATTAATATTATATGGGGCCATATCCTTTTATCTGGGGGGGGGATGCTATTAATATTATATGGGGCCATAATCCTTTTATCTGGGAAGGGGGGGAGGGTTGCTGGATTTTATATGGGGCCATAATCCTTTTATTGGGGGCGGGGGGTGAGGGTGATGATGCTATTAATATTATGTGGGGCCATAATACTTTTATCTGGGAAGGGGGGGGGGGGGTGTGTGTGCATGTTATATGGGGCCCATCATCCTTTTAATGTGAAGGGGGGGGTGGGGGGGTGGGGGGGGGGGGTTGTGCATTAAAATAATATAAATCTTATGAAAGGGTTGGGAAATATTAGTTATAGGAACATAGGATACAACTTTGCACTCGTGTAAACCAAATTGTGGGGGGGGGGGTTGTATTAATGAAATTGGGGGGTGTATATTGATGCTGCTGTGTCATGCTAAATGTCCAGTAGAATTATATATATTATCGTGAAGGGATGTTTTATATGTGGGGAGAGTGAATCCATTACGTGTTGAGGGGTATATATATTTAGGAGCGCAGTGTTGTTATCCAGGAGAATTTATACTGTAGTGACTGTGGGTATTTTAGGGACGCCGGGTGTGGAGATGCTGCACGGAGCTGAAGATATCGGGCGTGAATTCAGCAGGGATACGTCATGGATTGGAGGAACCGGACTAAAAGTCTCCTGATGGAAGAGATGTCATCTATAAGGTACTGATGCTACTAATTGACTTCCAGAACCTGTAGTCCGTTCACACAGTGTCGTAAGCTGTCTTTTTGTATGTTAATTGTTAGTAAGTTTCCGTATACTGAACAGGCAGCGGGGGGGGGGGGGGGGGAGGGGGGGGGGGGGAGGGGTGCGCATTTTAAAATCGCCCAGGCAGCAATATGCTAGAATAGGGCCATGCACGACCAGATCACTAACATACCGTGACAACACTATATAAATATAGAACAACTAGACCAAATCTTCAAACAACATACAAGACACCCGACCAGATGCCTAACTAGTTACACATCGCAGGACCACAGATCTATAATGATAACTACCACGTCTTAGATGATATGAAAGAGCACAACTGGATCTGCGAAAGCATACATGCTATCTCCCAGATCACTGACATCAGACCTTGACCCGAACACTATAAAATGCAGACAAGACCAGATCCCTAATAATACAGACCACAGATCAGTTAATAGTAATCCCCCAGCCAGGTCTATAATAGTTACAGACCCCAGACCAGGTCTTAATAGTTACAGACCCAGACCAGATCATAATGTTACAACGTATTAATTAACGACAGCTTTAATTCCACCAGACCCAACGGTCTATTAATAGTTACAGACCCCAGACCAGATCTATTAATAGTTACAGACCCCAGACCATCTATTATACTGAGTTACAGACACCATCACCGGTATTAAGTACTTTACAGACCCCAGAACCAGATCTATTAATAGTTACAGACACCCCAGACCAGCAGTCTATTAATAGTACAGACCCCGACCAGGATCTATTAATGAGTACAGACCCCAGACAGTTATTAATAGTTCAACAGACCCAAACCAGATTATACGTGAGACAACTTTATAGTTACAGACCCCAACCAGTCGAGCTACATGTTAAATCCAGACCGCCAGACAGGACTCCCAACGGACAGATCTACATTAATAGGCCAGACCCCAAGACCAGTCTAATTAACTCAAGAGACTTGGAGACCCCAGACGGACTAACTGCAAGAAATAACGCCACAAGTTCAAATCCAGACTCCAAAGTCTTAATAATTTAACACAGTGATACTAATACAGACGCCGAACCTTCATAGTGAAGACCCCCGACAGATCTGATAGAAACATGGACCCTGGAACAGATGTCTAAGATCATGCAGACCTCAGAATATATACAGGCAACCAATCACACTCCAATATACAGACGCGGCTGGAGAATGGAGGAGGTAGGTGATGACTTGCTACCTTGTTGCGGCCTCTTTAATATTTATGTATTTTACAGCTAATATTCTAGCCCAGGAAAATGGTTCGTACCGCTGTAATGATAATGGGGAGACGCTGCCATAACTAATGGCTGATAGTCACTGCTGCATGAATAAAATATCTCTTCTTGGAGCTGGAGGCAAAGTTGGCACCAATGATGGTTCAATGTTTGAGTAATGAACTTCTGCAAAGCAACATGCGGTGTAGATGATGTGGTATATGGGATGCCCATAAAATGCCCATAACATAAATGATGCAAGTGCTTGGCCCCATACAGATCAGGGAGGCCCAAGCATCGGCAGGATGTAGATTGAAGGACCACCATACCCTCAGAGAATGGTGGGGCCACTGGATGTAACAGCGTTTTCGACCTCCAGAAACCCGGTTAACTCTGACATCGCGGTAAGGGGTTTTATTACATAGTTTGTTGCTATTACTTATATCTCGGTATAGCGAGTTTTGCAGCACAAAAATATGTGCTGAAAAACCCAAACCCGTCGGACTTAGACGCGAGTAGAAAAAATATATAGGTTTGACGACCAGGGGGGTTGTGTTAAAATTAGGGCTCCGGCTTATACTTGGGTCGGCTTATACTCGAGTATATACGGTAATTAATTTCGCAATTTTTATATTCTGAAGTCTACAGAAACATCTGGGATCTGCCAACGAGCAGGTAGGTCCCCACCCGGTCCGGGACATGTAATTACGTGTCTCTATTTAGTAACTTATTGCACAAGGGTGTAATGTAATAATAATGAACATTAATGATAGAGACCGGTCTGTACACAGATAATTGATGACGATTCCCACATCAATGGCCGTGGCATCTGAAAGAGCATGGAGACAAAGCATCACGGACATTTTTGGCCTAATTCCCAAACAAACATATAAAACAAGCCCCAAAATGTTCAACATTTCACCTTCAAATACAGAACCCAGGCCAATAGTGACCCCAGGCCTGACACGAGGATCGGATCCAGGTATCAGTAGGCCCCTGGGTGACAGAGCCTCAGGGGGCCCCTTTGCAGTAAACTCGTGTGGCAGCCTTAAAAATTCAGAAACTAAAACCGTCTCCGGTTCACTAAAATATTTCCTAGTTTATCATCCCTTAGAGCCCCCTCATGGTTATTTTATATAAATCCCCCCTCATCATTTATAGATTCATTACATAAAACCCCCTTCAACCCCATAGATTCCTTATCTAAAGCCTTATGTGGCCCCCCCAGCAGCTCCGGGCCCCAACACTTGCCCAGGTATGCCCAGTGCTGACGCCGGCCCTGCCTCACACCAGACCATTTAAATAAATGCAGACCCCAGACCATACCTCAAATTAAATATAGATCTACACAGTCTTCATAAATCAAGACACCCCCAGAGAAGAACCTGCAATGATAAATCCTTCCTGATAAACCAGGGACATTACTCATAGATCCAGGCCCCGTGACTGTGGTAATCTTCTTATTTGTTATACCTGGCCTCCTTCCTTCTAAAATCAACTTTTAATATCATGCTAACGAGCCAGAAGGGCTCTTGGGGGTGTTACCAAAGCCCATCTGTGATGTAGCTTCAAAGGTTTTACCCCGTGTACAAGCACTTTCCCCCTCCCACTGTGTGAGATTACAGAATGCAGAGAGAGTGGGGGAAGTACTGATGGAGAAGGAAGGGGGGGGGGTGAGACAGTGTAACAGCCTATGAATCTACAGCAAGGAGGTGCCCTAGTAACACCTCCAGGCCCTTCAGGCTTAAAAAAAGTTGATTTTAGAAGGAAGGAGGCCATGGATAACAAATAAAGATTTCAAAGATAACAAAGAAGATTTCCCACATTTCAAGATACAACTCGTGGAAGGAGGGGAGTGAAAAAACGGAAATGGAAAAATATGAAAAAGCCTGGCCCTGATAGGGTTAAGCAAGAAAAAAGACTGCACAATAATACACATTTGCAGGCTCAGAACGTACACTGCGAGCACATGACGTGGGCTTCATTCACACATAGGCTGAAGTGTTAGGCTGAGTACTATGCCGTGCTTCGGTGCCAGTTTTGGAGGTAGGTAGAAATTTTTTACTGTTTTGTATGATCAACAGCCACAAATTAATAATAGAAATGTTCCTGGAACTGTGGGAATGGAAAAAACAATGGCCCTGAAAAGAATGTGCAGAATGCGGGTACATGTATTAGTAAGGTGTTTGTGCCAGTTTTGTGTTGCGGCTGCTCTGTGTCCGCCACGCCGCAAAATTCTGCACATAAAGGGGCACATTCTGGTGCAGAGTTGGACCATGCATCACATTTATTACTGTGTCGCATGCTCTGGGGCTCATTTACTTACCCCGTCCGCGGAGTTCACAGAAAGTGCATTGTCTGACGATCATACACTGTGCCGCGATTCACTAAGATCGTGCGCCCGATATCCTGCATGTGTCGCTTCCCCGCTCTGGTCCACCGGAGTTCACCTTCTTCTTCCCGGTGCATGTAAGTGCTTGGGCTTGTGACACAATTTGAAAGTTAAATCACGCGCTCAGTCCGAATCAGTCGAATCGTACGATGGTGACCCCCCCCCCCCTGATTTCTGTCGCATGAAAGCAGCAAAGCACCAAAATCTGATTGTGTGCGACACAATCCCAGCGCAGACCTGTTAAATACTTCCCGAAAACAGCGGACAAACCGACGAAAGTGCGTTCGGTGATCCTTAGTAAATAAGCCCCTCTATGTTAAAGGTGCACCATAAAAAAAAGTTACTACCTATTTCCCGAGCAGTGCAGGGGGCGCCAGATTAATAAAGACTGTGCGCCAGTTTTGAGGAATCTGGTGCCCCCTGCACACTCCACGGAACATAGTAGAGACTGCACTAGCACTGATGAATGTGGCCCAATAATTAGTATATTTACTAAATGAAGAAAAAAAGTGTCAAAAAGTGCAACAAAACTGCACATTTTCTAAATTGCCAGAAAATACAGCTGTATATACTATTGTGTGTTTACATTTACAACCAGCGTTCATTCAATTGTACCAAAAAAAGGGCAACTTTGTAAATACAGGCAGTCCCCAAGTTACGTACAAGATAGGTTCAATAGGTTTGTTCTTAAGTTGAATTTGTATGTAAGTTGGAACTGCATATTTTATTATTGTAGTTCCAGACAAAAAATGTTTTGCCCCAGTGACAATTGGACTGTAATGGGGACAAGGATTATCAATAAAGCTTCATTACAGACACCTTACAGCTGATCATTGCAGTCTGGGACTATAGTAACATCCAGAGACTTCACCAGAGGCCACAGGGGGCAGAGGGGACCGACTAGGGGTCGTCTGTAAGTTGGGTGTCCTTAAGTAGGAGACCGACTGTAGTGTTGATTAAAATTGTACACTTTTGTGTCTTTGAGAGTTCCGTGTTTCCGTGGTAACAGACTACATTCAAACTCTGGATGTAGTCAGATCCTGTAATCATGTGTTCTTCCTTTCCCTCAGCTCCCACTTCTTTTGTCAATATGGTAGAGGGAAAATAAAAGAAGTCATGTACAGGCTCATTACTTCCACCACTAATACTTATCCAATGGCCATGGCCACCAAGGTTCTCCTCTTCCCAGCAATTATATTCCTCCTCTCTCTGAAACCCGAGTTACCAACGGTTTATAGTAAGCAATGAGATACGTTGGGCAGGGGCGGAGACCAGCTCTAATCCTCTCCTATATTCAGATAACTCAACTTACAGACACGTCTTTAAGAAAACTCTTAAACCTTATTAAAGTGCTGACAACATTACTAACAACATGCCCGCACAGCGCCGCAAGGGGGGCCCTGTCACGTAATGACCTAAGGAGCTGCTAAGAAGGACCTTGCCACCTAAGGAACTGCTAAGAGGGACCCTGCCACCTAAGGAACTGCTAAGGAGGACCCTGCCGCCTAAGGAACTGCTAAGGGGGACCGTGCCACCTAAGGAACTGCTAAGGGGGACCCTGCCGCCCAAGGAACTGCTAAGAGGGACCTGCCGCCTGAGGAACTGCTAAGGGGGGCCCTGTCACCTAATGACCTAATAAACTGATAAGCTGGACCCTGTGGTCTAAGGAACTGCTGAGAGGGACCCTGCCGCCTAAGGAACTGCTAAGGGGGACTCTGCCGCCTAAGGAACTGCTAAGAGGGACCCTGCCGCCTGAGGAACTGCTAAGGGGGTCCCTGTCACCTAATGACCTAATAAACTGATAAGATGGACCCTGTGGTCTAAGGAACTGCTGAGAGGGACCCTGCCGCCTAAGGAACTGCTAAGAGGGACCCTGCTGCCTGAGGAAATGCTAAGGGGGATGCTGCCACCTAAGGAACTGCTAAGGGGGGCCCTGCCGCCTAAGGAACTGCCTAGGGGACGCTGCCGCTTAAGGAACTGGTAAGGGGGACCCGGTTGCCTAATGACCTAATGAAACTCCTAAGCTGGACCCTGTTGCCTAAGGAACTGCTAAGGGCGACCCTGCCCCTAAGGAACTGCTAAGGGCGACCCTGCCCCTAAGGAACTGCTAAGCTGGACCTTGCAGCCTAAGGACCTGCTAAGACGGACCCATATATTACATAGATTACTGACTGGGAGGTGCTGTGTTATATATGAACTGGGGGGTGCTCAGACTGGGGGGTGCTGTATATAAGGGGGGCAAAAATGTATAATTCTGAGGTAAATGTATATAATATAAGTAGAGGGTCACTTTGTGTAATTCATGGGGGCTGTATACATTGGATATGGGTGAATAATGGTGAATTAATAGAGTACTGTGATATAATATAGTGGGTAAAATATATTTTCATTCAGGAAATATATACACCTGGCACAGTGTGGTCAGTTGGGATGTGAGGAGTATATATTATATATGTGGGGGGCACAGTGTGGTCAGTTGTAGTGTTTGAGGTATACATGATATATAAGGGGGGTACAGTGTGGATCTTTAAAAAGCATCTAAAACCTGCTTAAAGTATGCTGACAACATTACTAATAGCGTAACATCCTCACACAACACCAAAGATCACAGACACCGTATGACTGACACTGCGCAGGCTAACGCTGTCTCACACATTAGTATTAGTCAGTGACACAGACATTAGTGACATCTCATACCTCACGGGGGGCTATTTGCTCAGAACTTCATTACGATTTCTCACTGTTGAATTCACTGCCAAATATCTTCAGCTCCATAAAAATAAAACAATCACTTACAATATGTCACCTGGATAACAACACAGTGTGGTCGGTTGTGGTGTGAGGGGTATATATGATATATGTGGGGAGTACAGTGTGGTCGGTTGTGGTGTGAGGGGTATATATGATATATGTGGGGGTACGGTGTGGTCAGTAGCGGTGTGAGGGGCATATATGATATATGTGGGGGCACAGTGTGGTCAGTTGTGGTGTGAGGGTTATATATGATATATGTGGGGGCACAGTGTGGTCAGTTGTGTTGTGAGGGGTATATATGATATATGTGGGGGCACAGTGTGGTCAATTGTGGTGTGAGGGGTATATATGAAATATGTGGGGGCACAGTGTGGACAGTTGTGGTGTGAGGGGTATATATGATATATGTGGGGGCACAGTGTGGTCGGTTGTAGTGTGAGGGGTGTATATGATATATGTGGGGGTACAGTGTGGTCAGTAGCGGTGTGAGGGGCATATATGATATATGTGGGGGCACAGTGTGGTCAGTTGTGGTGTGAGGGGTATATATGATATATGTGGGGGCACAGTGTGGTCAGTTGTAGTGTGAGGGGTATATATGATATATGTGGGGGCACAGTGTGGTCAGTTGTAGTGTAGGTAAGGATATATATGTGGGGGCACAGTGTGGTCAGTTGTGGTGTGAGGGGTATATATGATATGGGGGGCACAGTGTGGTCAGTTGTGGTGTGAGGGATATATGATATATGTGGGGTACAGTGTGGTCAGTTGTGGTGTGAGGGTAATATTGATATATGTGGGGGCACAGTGTGTCAGTGTGTGGTGTGAGGGGTATATATGATATATGTGGGGGCACAGTGTGGTCAGTTATGGTGTGAGGGGTATATAGAAATATGTGGGGTACAGTGTGGTCAGTTGTGGTGTGAGGAGTATATATGATATATATGTGGGGGCACAGTGTGGTCAGTTGTGGTGTGAGGGGTATATATGATATATGTGGGGGCACAGTGTGGTCAGTTGTAGTGTGAGGGGTATATATGATATATGTGGGGGCACAGTGTGATCAGTTGTAGTGTGAGGGGTATATATGATATATGTGGGGGCACAGTGTGGTCAGTTGTGTTGTAAGGGGTATTTAAATATATGTATATAGGATGATGCCAACCAGGTCTGTTTTATAAACCTGCAGAGATGAGTCTTGGCTGCAAGAAGTCTCCCTGAAGATTAGACAGGAGGGAAGAGACAACATCAGGGGCGTCACCTGAGGACTGGTATCTACTACTATATAGTTACTATATGCTGGTACATACTGGTTTGTGTGTAGGTTATCATATAGTATTGCAGTATTATCCAGTCATTATGTAGTGGTGATAATCAGGATGTAATGTTATTATTTGGGCCCTGTACAGAGGTGTCATTAGTGATATTGCACTTTGCTCGTGGTGTTTATCAAGTTCATCAATAAATGGAGTTTATATGTGGTAAATCATTGGTAATACTGGTCTGTGAGTCTTGTGTTCAGTATCAGGATGTTGGTATTTTCTTTATGTTGTGGTGATGCTGTGGGTTGCAGTTTCGAGGCATCTTTTGGAATAGTTTGGAATATTGGTTTTATGATAGTTTTAATTGGTAACAGTATTGTGGTATCATTATCTGGTAGTAGTATGGTGCTAATATTTGTAATAGGATAACTATGTGGTATCTTTTTTTCACATACTTACAGCCACCTTGTATGTATATATATATATATATATATATATATATATATATATATATTAACAGCATAATGATGCAGAGAGCAACTCTATAGCATGATTCATGTTACCTTCCAGCCTATGCCCTGGTACATACATTAAATGCACATACATGTGTGTCTTAACTCACCTGGGAATTGGCCAACCCACTGGCAAATATTTAACTGGGCAATATATGATTGCAGGGGATCCATCCAATTACACAGAGGACTCAGGACTCCTTGAGGTCTGTGTAGGACCCAGAGACCACATTTATTTCTTTTCCCATGAAAAGTAGATAAGTGTTGTTTATGGGTAACTCACTTAAAGGAACACTCTTTTGTTAAGAAAAAAGACTGGCAAAGAGAAGAGCAATATGAGAAACTAGGAGAGAGCTGGGAAGCAGAGTTGAGGATGGGTTGGAGGAGAGCTGGTAGACCACAGAGAAAATGCTTAACTAGTACATTTTCAAATATTAGAGGTGTCATTTATATATGATACATGATATATATGTGTATATCACCAAATTATATCTCAAAAGCATATAGTGCTCTTTCACTTCTGGGTCATGGTATTTTTTCAGGAAAAATTAGAAATCATAGCATAATAACTGGAGACTGTATTTTCAATGGGGACCAACAAAATGGACACATAAAATATGCATTTGTAGAAACATGGTGACCAACCATCTATAAAACAGGCATGTAGAATTAGTATGTAATTTATGGTGAATTGCTCTTAGAGGAATGTTATATTTAATCAAATTGCTTTTTTTGTTGCAGACTTTGTCTCTGACTTTAGACAGCTATCCTTGAAGCATAAAATGGGCACCTGGCTCATCCTTGACATTATAAGTTATTTTTCACTGGACTTTATAGGAATTCCTGGTAATGTCATTATTTTATTTGCCTTCCTTCATACCTTTCATACTCAAGGTAAAGTGAGCACTGGAGAAATTATCCTCACTAAACTGGCCCTGTCCAATTTGCTGGTTATACTGACATGGGGTCTTCCAATCACCCTGCAATCAACGGGAACCTATATTGTATTTGGTGACTTATCTTGCCAAATAAGCCTTTACTTATATTGTGTAGGAAGAGCCATGTCAGTCAGCATTACCTCTTTGCTGGGATGTTTTCAGTGCATTTCCATTACCCCCTCTCACCGACGATGGTTGAAAGTAAAGAAGATGCTGCTGGATCACCTGCTCACATTAATGCTCTTTCTCTGGACTTTCAATTTAATTATAAGTAGTACCCGCCTGGCATACTCCACAGCTTCTATCAAGAATATTACTTCCAGATACATTATGAGCTACAATTTTTGCTTTGTGATCTTCCCAAATTATCTCCTCTACATAGGTAATGGAATTATCTATGTAGTCCGTGACTTGTTCTTCTTATCTCTAATGATGTTATCCAGTGGTTATCTTCTCTATGTTTTCTACCAACATGGAAAACATGCAAAATCTTTTCCAACCTCAAACAATAAGCATGCTGAGATACGAGCGGCTAAAGCTGTGTTCACTTTAGTTATGATGTATATTGTTAGCTTTGGCTTAGATAATCTGTTTTGGACTCTGACTCTCTGCACTTCTACTCTTTCTCCCCGCTTAACTGATGCAAGAATATTTTTTGATTCCTGTTACTCAGCTATAAGCCCTATTGTAATCATCTCAACCAATAGAAAAATCCAAATGGGTCTTCAGTTCTCGAGGAAGAAAAGAGACCTCCAAGCTGTAAAAACTATATCTAATTATGTAGCTAGGAAGAGATACTAGAAATCAAGTTACACATACCAGCATTTATTCTTAATGGTTAGATCATCCTCGTATTAGCACAGGGTGTATGTCACATGATTATATATATACAGTACACATATCATCATTTAATATTGAACTATTTTTAGAAGTTAAACACTTAATGCTGTTTACTAGTACCAACACTGCCCAGATTATTCTATTTAATTCATGTTATTTGAATAAAAAATATTATTTTCATGGTACTGCAAATGATAAAATATATCAAAGCCTTAGCATGAAGGAACTACAACATTTACATTAATCTGCATTAATGGGAGTTTACAACCTCAAACAAGCATTATTATCTATAGGAGCCAATTTATAGAGAAATGCGGTTTTCAGCATACCTTTATTATTTGTGTCCAAAATTTAATTTTTTTTTAGATATTCCCAGTTTGACTTAGATGCTAATGAGTGACTATTATTAAATTAGGAATATTGGGATGATCTCTGTTGCAGATATAGACTGATTTGCATATTAATTAAAAGCTAATAATCAAAACTTTTTCATCTGGTTCGTAGTACTACTGCACTGAACTATTATTGGTTTGGGAGGTATCTTGAACCCGAAAGACATTCTTTAAAGAGGACCTGTCACCCTTAAAAATGGCACTCAGAGCTGCTTACTAGCGCTAAAACAAACGCAGCAGTGTTACACTGCTAGTGTTATCGGAAACCTCTGATAACGCTAACAAACACTGCTGCGCTGTACAATAGAAACGTTGAACCGCTCTCAAAGTGGTCTGGCGTATTCATGAGGGAGTGGTCCGAGGCACTGCCTCTTCCCCGGCCACTCCATAGGGCAGCCCACTCCATAGGCCAGCGATGACTGCCGCACATCATGTGGCAGTCACCACCCCTAATTCTGCCCCCAATACCACCCCCTCATGAATACACTGAGGTAGGGTGGTCCGTGGAAGAGGCAGCACCTCAGCGCAGCAGTGTTTGTTAGCGTTATTGGAGGTTTCCGATAACGCTAACAGTGTAACACTGCTGCGTTTGTTTTAGCATTAGGAGCTGCTTACTTTAATAAGCAGCTCCTAGTGCCATTTTTGAGGGTGACAGGTCCTCTTTAAAGAGGCTTTTTAACATATACTAAAACATCCACAGCATTGTGAACAAATGGCTGACCTGGTGTTAGATCCCTGGGGTTTAATAAACGCTTCACAATGACCACCGGTCACAGAGCATCTGTAGAATACTCTACCATGGATGACCATCTCCAGATGCTGCTTATCATCCTCCTTGAAAAGCATATATGTAAATGCCATAAACAGTAATATAGGTTAGACATCACCCACATCGAACCATTGACACTTACACTTCCAGCAATGGCAGACTATAATATGGGTAGTATGGGCAACCGCCTGGGGCCCGATGATTCAGATGGTTGCATACCTCCCACCATCTTAGTAATTTGCCTTACTAGAGCGTGCAATCGCACTGTGTTCAGGCTCCACTTATAGCACAGAGGGACACCATTACATAGACCACATAAACTATGTCATGCCTAAGTGATATCATTTAGTCCATTATGCTGTCCAGTATAACCCTTATTGTGTTTTCCTTTATTTTTTGTTTTTTCCTTTACTTGCCCCTTTTTTATTTTTGTGTCCACTTTTCACTCCACTAACTTTTTACAGAGCTTACAGAGTTATTATTTATTCTGTGGGTTGGTATCATCACAAGGATACCAAATTTATATACGTTTTATTGTGTTTTAATACATTTAAAACATTACAACCTTCTGTACAAAAATAATTCATTGTTTCGCCATCTTCTGGCACTAATAACTTGTACAGTGCTGTGTAAGTTTTAATTTTTTTGCAAGATGAGCTGACATTTTCTTTGCTACCGTTTGGTTGACTGTAAAATATTTTGAACCCTTTTAATTAAATGGCAAAGGATTGGCATTTCACATATTTGGGCACTATTTCCGGGAATACCATTATTATATTTTGATAGATTGGAAACTTTAGAACACAGTGAGACCTAACATGTTTATGATTTTATTTGTTTATTAATTTTATACCAGTTCTAGGGAAAGGGTGGTCTTAAACCGCTGGGCCGCGACCCAAAACCGAGCTGTGGAACACCCAGTCCAGGGCTGCGGTCCGGTGGTTGAAAAACGCTGGTATATGATACTTGGAGAAAAAATTAAATGGATATTCACCTCCTGTGCTCCTTATCTGAGATTACTGACACCGCAGGCGGAGGCACATCTATGCTCTCAGCCCACATGCACCCGCTATGATGATGTCATCAAGCGGTGACACTGCTGCGTCATAGCAGGTGCAAGCGGTAGAGAGCATAGACGTGCTTCTGCCTGCAGTGTTGGGAATCTGAGGAGAGATGAAGTTGGAGCCGTGGATGAAGAATAGCACCAGAGGTGAGAGTTTTCTTTCTTATTTTCATTGGGTCTCTGCTGTGGACATTTCATCAGTGGGGGGAGCCCTGCTGGGGGCATTTCATTGGTGGGAGCACATCTGGGAGCATTTCATTGGGGGAAGCACTGCTGAGGGCATTTCATTTGGGGGAGCATTTCTGGGAATATTTCATTGGGGGGCTTTGCTGCGGACATTTCGTTAATGGCGGGAGGCTGCTGAGGACAATTTATTATTAAAGGGAGAGCGCTGCTGGACATGTTATTAGTGAAGGGAGGCCTCTGCTGCACATGTTATTAGTGAGGGGAGGCCACTGCTGGACATGTTATTAGTGAGGGGAGGCTACTGCTGGACATGTTATTAATGAGGGGTGTTGCTGCTAGACATTTTATTAGTGAGGGGAGGCTGCTGGACATTTTAATAAAGAGTAGCAGCTGTATTTCCCTACTTAGGCATATACTCGAGGCCAAGTTTTTCCATTTTTTTGGTGGTAAAATTAGGTACCTCCATTTACACTCAGGTCGGCTTTTTTCCTCACAGTGAAAAGCCCAAAGACAAGGGGACATTATAGGGGTGTGGGGGTTGCTATAGAAAATGGGGTATTATAAAGTCCCTTTTTCAGTAGCCATTTTTTTATCAATACATTAAAAGGGGGATACAGAAAAAAGGACAGCTGCAGGAAAGAGTGCATTTTAGAACAGCGGCTGCAGTAAATGGCACATTATATGGGTTGGGGCTAGATATGGACAATTTGCGGGGCACACACTTTTATTTTCCAGGGACCATGGTAAAAGGTAAAACTACTGTATGGCAGTATATATGGATTTTATACATCATCTATTACAATGTCTCACTGGAACAATGTACCAGATCTTCCGGAACCACAGTGCCGTGGGGCCTATGAAGACCCGAGGCTGACATGGTGACCGATGGTCATTCCCCGATGACATCACAGGGAGTGACAATCGAATCAAATATTACTGTGCCCATGCTAGAATCGATCGCTTTGCAATATGCAGCAAACACCCTGTTTGTATAGGGAGGGCTCAGCCCGTGAGTCCTCTCCATATACCCGCAGCCGATGTGTGATGATATGTCACATGTCAGTAAGGGGTTAAGGTCCAGTTCACAGCTCTGTTGGATCAGCAGAGAGAGTCCTCAGTGTGAGCAAGTATTTGAGTACAGCCTGCCTATCTACATACGCAATATACTTGCCAAAGGGGCCCCATGTCAGGCCATTACACCATTAAGTGAGCAGTGAAGCCCTGGTGCTCTAAGGGTTAACAAAGCAGGCACCTGTGACAGACACCTTCAGTTGGGAAGAGATAACCATTGCTGCTTTGTTAACCCTTAGAGCACCAGGCCATCACTGCTTACTTGCTTCTACATTGTTAGATTAAGGGTTGGTCTGGCAGTATATATAGTATATGTCCAATCTACTAGAACAACTTGATTAGAAGAGGAGCTTCTGGCACTGGCTGCAGCAAGTGACTTGGTTTAATCCATAGTTAAAATCCAAAAATTCTTTATTAGGGCATCAAAAAGTTAAAAGACCATATTCACCATGATGAGCTTGCTTGTATTTCATCATGATGAATTAGATTTTTAACTTTTTGATACTCTAATAAAGATTTTTTGGAATCTAACCAAGGATTTAACCAAGTCACTTGCCGCAGCCAGTGCCAGAAGCTCCTCTTCTAATCACCCACAAGTCTGGGATCAGACCAGCCATAGCTCCACGTGCATGGCATTACAGTAAAAACCAAACAATCTTTACCAGGTGAGCTGGACTTCAACATGTATTGGGGGGGGGGTACTGTATATACTATCTATGATGTTTTGGCAATATATACACTGTCTATAGTAGTGTTTTGGCGAGAGTTGGTATGGCAGTATATACTATCTATGGGTGGGTATCTGCCTGTATGTACCATCTATCAGGTTATATTTACTTTTCAAAGATTTCTCTACAATTACAGTAAGATATGGATCAGGGGTGGGCTGCTTGGGGGGAGGCATTTCAATTTTCGCCTCAGGTAGCGGCCCTGTACTAGCCTCCCTATTCCCAGACTCCAGTGACAGACTCTATTGTTGTTGCTCTGTCTGTTGTTCTGTCTGATTCCTTGTTGTGACTTTGTACAGTTCACTGTATTCTCCTGTATTGTGATTTTGCACCTCCTTTGTGACCTACTGTAAGTCTGACTATTATTTGTGCTCTTATGTTTACCTGCCAGCTTGACCAACCAACTTGGTGAAAAGCTATCTCTCACCTTGTAGGATCATTGAGGGTCTACTAGCAGGTTCCAGAAACTGGCTTTGCCCTTATGATGACAGTTTTTTTTTATTTCCTGTGATAGGGATCTGAATTTGCTTTGGATTTTTAGATGGTGTTTATTCAAAATTCTTTCCATAGCCGCTTCTGCCATCCATTCTGATTGGTTCCCTGGGGAAAGTATTGCTGCTGACATACTCGTTTGCAGGCTTTCATCTCTGAGATGTTCTCTCGGATCCTCTAACGAGGTTCTCGATTCCGACAGATGGCTCTGTTGCTGCTTCTGCATATTTTTCCCCTTTTTAATTCCCTCCGTTTCTCGATGTAACGGAATGATTCATGGAGAAAAACAAGGCGCCACTGACTTTGGTTTGTCCATCTTGCGTCTAGGACCCATTTCAAGATATCGCCTTCTATTTTGTTATTCCCTCTATATTGTAATTGTGTCAAATATTATTGTTAACCTGCGGGTTTATCCCGACACTTCTACTTTTAAATTGTGAAGCCCAACAAATCCAAGTAGTTAAAATGACAGTACCATTCACAGAAATCAGGATTAAATGATGTCTTAGTGGGTTAGTTGGTTTGTTGGTTATTCTTGTAAGTTTCTATTACCAATTAAACATGAAACATTTGTTAATGCAGCACTGGTTATATACAAACAGTTATTATACAGTCTAAGGCAGTGATCTTGGCTCTGCTGTTGTTGCACCGCTGCACCGCAGTAGTGAAGTTTCAGCTTCTCCTAGATGCACGATATGGTCCTACACCACACTTCGAGCTCCAGTCCGCAGATCCATAGACGCTGTTGCCCTCTGTATACACAACTTTATATTTTGAATCCGGAGCGCCTTTCTCACCATTTATAGCATGGACCACGATGGTCGGTGGGCTGAGGACACCTGAGCTGAGCTGAAACGCCTGAGCTTATGTACCTGTCACATCTCCGTGCCGGTGGGTGTGTGCGATCAACCTGCAGCAGGGCAGTCAAGGTCCGTGCCGTTTGGCTCTCAGTGTCGCCGGCCACCTACGGAGTTACAGGAGCCCATGGAGTTACAAGAGCCAGGCTCCGTTCGGCTGGCCGGGTAGCACCATCTCTTCCTCTGGTCTCCTCTCCTTGCAGCGTCCACCCGCCTTGACTTGCGTGCTACGTTGTGTCAGCACGTCATCCTGGTCTGCCTGTCTCAGCACGTCATCCTGGTCCGCCCGTCGTACGTCATCCTGGTCCGCCCTTATGATGACAGTTTATAAGCAGCAGACAGGGCCCTTGTTTGTATGGACATCTCTGATTAAAATCACTTTCATTAATCTTCATTAGTCAAGACAAGGGCTTGCTGGAGCTTATAGTACATGTGTCACAGGTGGTGTTGTGGTGTGCTAGCCCTGTGTCCCTCACAATGAGCCCTTACAGCCTCTTGTGGGTGACGCAAGTCCGTAATAATCAACAATTTATACCTGGAATAGACTGGAATCTTTACCATCAGATAAAAGACTATAATCTATTACACATTTCAGGGTAGAGACTTGCAAAAGAGGTTTTAAGAGTGTTAGTCTCCATTCCCTTTTCACATGATCTTCACCAGCTTTAATATTGGCTATGGGGACATAACTTGATGTTTTTTATAGTAGGTTGCTACTGGCAACAGGTACTGCCCAATCCTATATTTCACTGCCATGGATGGGGATACACAAGTTGGCTCACTGTGGGAAATAATTGTAGGACTTTCTTATTCACTGGCACGGTTCCCTATTACAGGGCATACAGTGATAGATGTAGGTTTCCTTAGGCGTAGGACACGCACACTGCTCTTCCGCACTAAGTGGAGCGGAGGAGCCTTGTAAAGCCCTCTCTCTTCTGGCTATATCAGTTTACAGATGAGGATGCCCTCCTGCTATGGACTACCGGTAGCCTGAGGTAAATCTTTTATGGTACCATGATCACTGTGGCACTCCAATGTATCGCTGTAATCTTGGGGACCAACATATTATTTTTATGGTACAGTGAACTGCCTACAAAGAAAAAACTAAAATCCCTAAACCAGAATTAATGATTTTCTTATTCTCAGAAACAGTTAATAAAATCTCATCAATTAAAATCTCATCTATTAAACCCCCCTAAATGATGCACCTGACAAGTGGATCTCATCCCGGTTATAATAATAAGCCCCTATATGTCCCAGTTAAAAAAATATATATTTGGGTGCTACGACTATCTACTTGAAAAGCAAAGAATTTAGAACTTTGAAAATTTTTGACAAATTTCTATTTTTTTCATAATTAAAGCAAAAGATATCCAAATATTTCCACTAATTTGAAGTATAATGTGAGACGAGCAAACAATCTCAAAAAACCCTGCATCTGAAGGTTATAACCACTTATAGTATCACAGAGCATAATTTAAAAAATCGAGCTTGGTCCGGAAGCCTTAAATTGGCTTTGTCCTTAAGGGGTCAATACAGATTAAGCCTGCGCTGAATGTAAAGAGCAGCCTAAAGAGCTACATACTCAAAATCCTGGCTAAAATCTTATCCTCAGCATCTAGACGCAAGCCGCTTCTACCTCTGGTTCACAGGTTTGACTAGGGAGACTCCTCCCTCAGAAGATTCTAGAGCAGTGATGGCGAACCTTTTAGAGGTCAAATGCCCAAACTGCAACCCAAAACCTGCATATTTTTTGCAAAGTGCCAAAACAGCAATTCAAACAGTAACTTATTGCAATTTTCTTGCTCTGTGCTGTACCACAACTTTCAATGGCCCTGAGGGCACCAATATCTTTGTCAGAAGGAGAGGAAATTTGAGTTGTCACTGGAGCTTCCCTTGACATCCTCCTAAACAGGAAGATTCAGAGGTCGCACAGGAGGAGCTCCAATGATAACCTGACCCTGTCCACACCTCCTCTCTCTTCCTGCAGTCTCAGGTAGACCAGGATGCTCCACATTAAAATAATGCTAAACATGGCAAGTCCTGAGACTGCAGGAGGATCCCTGTCTGGCGAACTCTGCCATGGTACAACAGCCTGAGTGCCCACTGAGATGGCTCTGAGTGCCACCTCTGGCACCCGTGCCATAGGTTCGCCACCACTGACCTAGCCCCAGACATGTGAAAGCCACAGCACCAGATGTCTACTATTTATTCTACAGTGGAAATACAAATGAGTAATAATAATAATAATAATATTTATTTTTACTTTTATTTAAATTCTTATTTTTTTTTATTTTAAAAGCATTGTCCATTTCTGACCCATAATAAATGGCATTATATATCGGTAATTCTAAAATCCTACAGCATAATTTAGCAGGACAGAAAGGATATTTTCCATGGTCAGTTATATATTTAAACTCAGCAAGGGTCCATTTAATGCTATATAAAAACCACTGGATGTCTGGCAGCACATCTTCGTGTATAGCTTTGAAGATCAGAAAATTCATTACATAATCAGCTACAGGGGATAACACATTTGCAATGCACAGCCGGGCTCATTGATTTTTTCCACTTTATCAATGTTTATTTGTATATCTACAAAAACACAGGCAGGCCAAATAATTTCCACCAGTGGGAGTTAAGGCTCAAATAAGCAAAGTACAGTAGTCGCCTAATTAAATAAATTTTTACTTTGTGTCAAAACTACCTGTACACCTGTACCTGTTTTCTTTATTTTAGTATGTGGATTAATTTCATTCTGACATAAAACAGGCACTATGCTGTTCAATTTATTTAGAAAATATTTTTAACATATTTAAAGGTCAAAACATAAAAAGCAAAATGAATCAATACCCATCGTCATAGCTGAGACTGTAGACCGTTTTGGGTTAAAAATTGGGATTCTGCAAGGAGTATTTTACCCAATGGGCCTTATTTACTAAGGATTTTGGAAGGGCCTTGTGTCACACGCAATCAGATTTTGGCTTTCATGCGACACAAATCGGGGGGCGGGCCGTTAGACTATCCAACTGATAAGGACAAACCGCGAGATTAAACTTTAAAAATGTGTCGCAAGCCAAACACTTACATGCACCAGCGTGGAAGCAACACATGCAGGATATCGGGCGCACACTCGAAGTGAATCCTGGCACAATCCATGTTCGTCAGACATTCCAGGTCGGGGATCGCAAAGTAGACAGGTAAGTAAATGTGCCCCAGTGTGTTCACAGCCTGATATGATGTTGAACAACAGGGTTTGACTTATGTAAATTCATATTAGTACTGATGAAGATTGCTAAAAGTGATCAAAAATGCTAAAAATGTGATTTATAAAAAACACTTGCCCTTACAGTATGCAAGTAGAATTCTAATGTGCATTTACATGGGGCACACAGGGACACACAATACCTTCCAGAGCAATTCCATCCACAATTCACCGACAGCAGGGGGCAAAGTTTGTGAAATAATGTGAATTATAATTGCAGGGGGCAAATAATGTGAAAATAATCTATAACAATAATTGACATATCACTGAATCAAGATATGCAATGTATATACAGTAGATACGGAAAGTTTCTGACCCATTTACATTTTTTTCACTCTTTGCTTCATTGAAGCCAAATGGTTAGATCTAAAAAGTTCTTTTTTTGCTCATTAATGTTCATTTCAGGACCCATCTTAACATAAAATAACAGAAATGTAGATATTGTTGATAATTTATTAAACAAGAAAAAATTAAATATCACATGGTCATAAAAATTTAGACCCTTTGTTATAACACTTAATTTTAGTGACCACAGCCAGGCTGCGGCTGCAAAAAATCATGGGATGTATCAAGAGAGGAATAGATTCTCATGATAAAGACATAGGGGCAGATTTACTTACCCGGCCCATTCGCGATCCAGCGGCGCGTTCTCTGTACAGGATTCGGGTCCGGACGGGATTTATGAAGGTAGTTCCTCCGCCGTCCACCATGTGGCGCTGCTGCGCTGAAAATCATCTGAACGCGCCAGAATACACCGAGCTGGACCAGGTGAAGGTAAGCGCTTCCCAAGCAACACATTTTTGGTTATTAAATGCGGCGGTTTTTCCGAATACGTCGGGTTTTCGTTCGGCCAGGCCCCCTGATTTCCGTCGCGTGCATGCCAGCGCCGATGCGCCACAATCCGATCGCGTGCGCCAAAATCCCGGGGCAATTCAGGTACAATCGGCGCAAATCGGAAATATTCGGGTAACACGTCTAGAAAACGCGAATCAGGCCCTTAGTAAATGACCCCCATAGTTTTGCCCTTATACAAATCCCTGGTCAGACCACACATGGAATATTGTGTACATTTTTGGGCACCAGTGTATAAAAAGGATATAGTAGAGCTGGAACGGGTGCAGCGGAATGGAGGGTTTAGAATACACTGACAGATTACAAAATTTGGGATTATTCAGTTTAGAAAAAAGACGACTGAGGGAAAACCTCATTACAATGTACAAATACCTGAACGGACAGTACAAGGATCTCTCCAAAAATCTTTTTCTACCTAGGCCTGTGACTAGAACACGGGGGCACCGGGTCGGACTGGGGTGCCTGGGGCCCAACAGTGAAATTGATTTTGGGGGCCCACCTACTACTACATTGAAATATTCTGGGATAAGGGAATTTCGAAGCACTAGCAGGGGCAGTGAAGCAGAGGATAATCTAATACCTTTCTCCCTCCCTCTCTGCTCGTGCTCGGCTCTTGGTTTGTGTACATGGGATGCAGTGGTGATGTTACCACAGGGCATTAGTGTTCGCACTGCACAATAACCTTCCAATAAAGAAATGCTGAAAACCTTTAGAAGAACCGATGACAATAACCCTACTCTGGCGTTCCTGCACCACATAGACAAGTCACACCTAACTCTCTGACCCTACATAACCGTACATAAGCTGAGAGCTGTCTCACACTAGAAAGTAAGTCAGTGACTACAATACTGATCTGACACAGGAAGAAGTAGGATCTAGTACCTCAGAGGTGACATGTCTTCTCCTTCACATCCAGAATCGTCGTAAAATCTGGTTGCAGAATTTTCTGGCAGATGTGCTTAGCTCTGGGAAGCAGATCCCCCTCACTGCGCCCCTAAAAATACCACAGTTACTTATAAAATAATGTCACCTGGATAAAACAATGTCCCACACTGTACTTCTAAAGAATCTACATAAGAAACCCCTCTGTGCCCCCAGCTTATCAATTACAATGTTACCCCCAAATATATTATGCTACAGTCTGTGAATTAATAATACTGTACCATTAAAAAGTATGTGTGGTCCCCCCCCCCCCCATTAATTACATAATATATGGGTCCCCTGTGAATTATTTTAATTAATTTATCTATGTAATGTCCTTTCTAATTATTTTTATACATTTCCCCTACTAAAAAATGTGCTATATAACAATCTACTTATTATTTTATACAAAATGTACTAATATGTTTTTTTTACCGTGTCCTAATTATTATTATACATATAATCCCCTCCAAATTATAAATAAGCATATAGCATCCCTTCAATTACACATTTCTAAAACTTGCCTCCTATTTATTCATTTACACATAGTATCCACACATTATTTATTATTTATTATTCTATTATCACTTGAGGGGTATATATGATATATGTGGGGGTACAGTGTGGGCATTTGAGTTGTGGGGGGTATATATGATATATGTGGGGGCACAGTGTGGTCAGTTGTGGTGTGAGGGGTATAAATGATATATGTGGGGGCACAGTGTTGTCAGTTGTGGTGTGAGGGGTATATATGATATATGTGGGGGCACAGTGTGGTCAGTTGTGGTGTGAGGGTTATCCTGCTCTGGGGGGCATCGTGTGGTCAGTTGGTGAGGGTCCTGCTTAGTGGGCGCCCCGTGTGGGCCGTGGGTGTGCGGGCGTGATATGATCTCGTGGGTGTACAGGTGTCACGGTGGGGTGATGGGTAATATGATATTGTGGGGGACAGCAGTGTAGCCAGCCGTTGTGGCGTGAGGGTAATATGATATAGTGGGGGCCAGGTGGTCAGTTGTTTTTTTTTGGGTGTGAGGTGATATATGCTTAATGTGCTGGGCCCACAGTGTGGCGTTGTGGTGGCGGGGTATATAGATATATGTGGGGGCACGTGTGGTCATGTTTGTGACGGGGTCTGATTCTTGGGGGTAAGTGTGGTCAGTTGTGATGTGAGGGCTTCATATATAGTGGGGGACCCACACCCATGTTGGTCAGTTTGGTTGTGAGGGACACGATGCATAATGTGGGGCAGAGTGTGGTCAGTTGTGGTGTGAGGGGTATATATGATATATGTGGGGACACAGTGTGTACAGTTGTGGTGTGAGGGGTATATATGATATATGTGGGGACACAGTGTGTACAGTTGTGGTGTGAGGGGTATATATGATATATGTGGGGGCACAATGTGGTCAGTTGTGGTGTGAGGGGTATATATGATATATGTTGGGGGCCACCGTGTGATCAGTTGTGGTGTGAGGGGTATATATGATATATGTGGGGGGCACAGTGTGGTCAGTTGTGGTGTGAGGGGTATATATGATATATGTGGGGGCACAGTGTGGTCAGTTGTGGTGTGAGGGGTATACATGATATATGTGGGTGGCAGAGTGTGGTCAGTTGTGGTGTGAGGGGTATACATGATTTATGTGAGGGCACAGTGTGGTCAGTTGTGGTGTGAGGGGTATATATGATATATATGGGGGCACAGTGTGGTCAGTTGTGGTGTGAGGGGTATATATGATATATGTGGGGTACAGTGTGGTCAGTTGTGGTGTGAGGGGTATATATGATATATGTGGGGGCACAGATGTGGTCAGTTGTGGTCTGAGGGTCTGATTTATGGGGGTACAGTGGTCAGTTTGTGATGTGAGGGTATATATGATATAGTGGGGGGGCACATTGTGGGTTCAGTTTGGTGTGAGGGACATATATGATATATTTGGGGTACATTGTGGCATTGTGGTGTGAGGGGTATATATGATATATGTGGGGGCACAGTGTGGTCAGTTGTGGTGTGAGGGGTACATATGATATATGTGGGGGCACAGTGTGATCAGTTGTGGTGTGAGGGGTATATATGATATATGTGGGGGCACAGTGTGGTCAGTTGTGGTGTGAGTGGTATATATGATATATGTGGGGGCACAGTGTGGTCAGTTGTGGTGTGAGGGGTATATATAATATATATGGGGGCACAGTGTGGTCAGTTGTGGTGTGAGGGGTATATATGATATATATTATTCTTTTTGAATTGCAGGATCCCCACCTGTCTTATACAAAATGTTTGATGGTCCTATATCGGGACCATATTTTGTATGTCATCTAATTTTACTACTTGTATAAATAAAAATATTATTTTTATGTATGAAAAACAAGCAAATTTTGGCATGGCAGTTCAGTAACAATGTCACATTGAAAACATTAGACCTGAGACATACAACTGATATTTTTTTTTCTATTTTTCACGAAATCTGTCTTTGCTGCCAATACAAGCGAAATTAAGAATATGACAAATGAAAGAACCTTCATTGATTTTCTTTAAACAGGTAAAATTTCCCCATTATCCTGACCTTCAGAAGTTGCATTCCCAATCGATCCAACATTTGAGCCATTGCACAGTGTAAGTTTTCTTAAAAATCTACTCTCTTCTGTAGCTGTCACTAGAATGAGCAAGTTATATATACGGTAATTAGATGGTAAAAAAAACCCATCTCTCTCTGTAACTTGTACTTCAGGAGCTGTTTAGTTCTCTGTGACAATGAAGGATAAAAACTCTAAAACACCATCTGTATTTCATCCTTGTTGCACATTAAAATTGAAATACCGCTCCATAATAGGAATTTTCCCTGTCAGTAAAATGTTGACAAAATAATTTTCCACTCTCCTGTAGTGATCTCTATAGTTCCTTTGCACAGGTAGCGTCTGCAGGTCAGATGAAGTGCTTTATCTCATATTATATGACAAGATCTTCGTTTTCTGTCAGACATTTCAAGACCCTGTACATTGTTCCTTCTGTAACAGCTGAGAGAATCTGGAGACGCTCTGTGCATTCATGTGGAGAACTGGTCCCATATGCTGCTTTGTACATTTATTTTATGACATTTAGATAGGTAACACACTGTATAACCGGTCTGTAACAGAAGTGGTTACACTGTTTTACCTAGAGCTCCAGACACTCATAAGAAATATGAAAAGCTGCAACTTTGCCTTCATAGTCATATAATAAGGGGTTTAAACAAGGACAAGAATGTCTGTAAATCCAGTGTTAAGCAAAAAAGGTTATCCCACTCAACCTCTTGTTTCCCTCATATCTTGATGGCACTCTGCTTTCTTCCCAATCATTGGGTCATTCATGACTACGGACGAATCGCCGGGTTCCCGAATATACCGATTTGCTCCGTTTTCCATGAATTGCCAGTTTGGGCGCACCGATCGGATTGGGCTCATCCGTGCCGGCTTGCAAGCGTCGGAAATCGGGGGGGGCGTAGCCGTTGGAAAACCGACGATTCGGAAAAAACGTGCTATTTAAAAATGAACTAGTGTCGCTTGACACACACTCCATGCACCGAAGAGAAGAAGGTGAACTCCGCAGACCTCAGCGCAGCAGCGACACCTGGTGGACATCAGGCCACGGGCCATAGTGAATCCCGCATAAAGACCCGATTCGTCGTCAGATAACGCCGCGCTGGATCGCGACTGGACCGGGTATAAGTAAATGACCCCCATTGTCTGCAGTCAATGGCGGAGGATGTCATGTACTGTACTGGCACTACTGCTCTCATCATTGCAGCGGAGATGCGTGTAATGCGGTATGTGATGCAAAAGAAGATAGAAACCCGCACAGCAAAGGTATGTTCAACAAAGTACCTTATTAGGCCACCACACTCTAATTACAAGTACAAGACCAAAAGAGAGACAAAGGGAGTGTGTATAGGCCACCAATATATACAAAGCTTTATTTATTTATAATAATACACATAACAAAACATGCATGTTCTTAAAAACACCTAAAACGTACAAAGAGTACATACAATTTGACCCATGTATATGACCACAATAGGTCTATACATAAACACATAACCCTATATAGACAACAAATGCTGATCGGTTGCCTGTTTTTTGCCCTGTGTGAACAATGTCTACAAAGGGGGAGCTGATATGGCACAATACAGTGTCAAAGTCCACTACTGATGGTTCCCTCAAGTATAATACACATGTCAAGACACAGACAGGAACAAATAACGAAAGCACACTCAAAATAAATACAGATAAGTTGCTGGTATAAGATTACCCATCCATCTGATAAGCCTGGAGTGGGCAAGTGTGCAAAGGGTGATGTGGGCAAGCAAATCCCCACGCGTTTCGTCGCTACATGCGACTTCCTCAGGGGTCCATGATGTTTAGCGGACAATGGTCCGTATTAATACACCTGTGCCCCTCCCCAGGGTGAAAAATAGCCACTCACATACCTCCCATTGATCATGCAGCTGTGATCTTTAAGCGTTCGCGGCAACGCGACCCCGTCTACTGGTCATGTGACCCATTTTTGGTCTCGCGGTAGTTGGAAAGTCATGTGACAAGTCACACGGGACTTGTGAGTCGGCGACATAGCGCATGCGTGCACCTAGCTAATACATTGTGTTGCCGGCAACAAACTAGCAGTATGCGCATGCGCTGATACAATGTCCAATGGTTATAAGGTAAGTTGGTACAAAGTGAAGTGTTCAATTGAATACAATCCAGGCATTAAATGTCTGAATGATGTACTTAAAAGATAATAATAATTAAGTTCATATCAGTACCCATTCCAAAAAGGATAACATCTGCACCTGGAAAAAATATATTAAAGGGTGAGTTTTGGCTAACACCCTGGGGAGGGAAATTTAAAAACAAATACATGTCATGCGAGGTAAGGGTAAGTTATGTAATCAATATTACCAATACAAGAAATAAATATGAAGAATAAACTCATTAAATAGCATCCATGTTGATGTCAGAACATCGCCAGTCACTTTGGTGAGAGAAGCTCCAAGATGATAAAAGTACTTTGGGGATAGATTATATTAGAAGGACGGAAGTTTTCCATAAATGTTCGTTCAATTTGTACCGGATTATGCCAAGGTAGCAGATCTGCATCTTCGGCACTTTGGTGCTCCTGTGCTTGGTTCGATCCTATGGATCAGGGAGTGTAACCCCGGTGTCAAAAAAGGGGGGAGCATCAAAGGCTAATAAGGGTCCCAAGGAGGCCACGAAACAGAGCCACAGCATACTATGTAGAAGAACCCCAGGTAGGTATTCACTGAATATTCTGGTGGTTTGGAGATGGTTGTTTAGACCTCCATTCAATCTGTTCTTAAAGGCAAAAAGGTACAGTTGTTACAAGTATAAACAAGCCAAAATATTGTTCCATAATACGGGAGGTCCAACCAGAGTGTGCCAGCAGAAAAGACAAAGTGGAGAAAAGAAGAAAAGGGAGAAAAAAGGAAGAATAAAATGAAGGAGGTGAGAGACAAAGATGCAGATGGATAAACTGTGGGCGAACGTGAGATTGAGGGTGGGAATGTGATGATGTGGTGAAAGGTCCAAAAAGGACAGGGGTAGTGTGGGCCTTGAGAAAGGTGAGTGAAAGAGTGCTAAGGGACCATAAGGGTCCAGGCCAAAAAAGGGGGGTGCCCTAAGACGGGAGTCCCGAGTGATAACGTGATGGAGGGCCGTAAGGGTCCAAGACTACAAAAGAAGTGCCCACCCAGACAAAAATACGTGTGCTACTAAATAATAAGAAAGTATCTATAATTATGGTGTAAACACATAAGTGTGCGTGTATGTGCCGCCATTGTGTGTGGCGCCCATGGTGTGTCAGGTGTATATCCATGTGCAATAGCCCAGCTGTATTATAAGAGATTAAATAGAAGTGATATATGAACAATAGTGCCATACATTATAGAGAGAATAAAGGTATCTGGCATAAGTACCACCGCATTGAAACCCCTTCTGACTTGTTTATAAAATCCTGTGAAGAGGAGATCTTCGTTGATACCTGCAGGTGCAATACATCCTAGGTTATATATCCAACGGGCCTCCCTACGCAGCAGTTCGGGGACCAAATCTCCACCACGTATGCTGCCCTGTACTCGGTCCAGCCCCACTACTTTGATACCATGTGTCAAACCCCCATGAAAGAGTCTAAAATGTGTCGCAACAGTAGAAAGGACCTTACCCTGATTAAAGTACTTCGTAGAGTTCCGGATACTCGAGAGGTGCTGTTGTATCCTCTTTCTTAGTTCTTGCGTTGTCTGACCCACATACGTTTTTCCACATGGGCAGATGAGGCCGTAGATCACATTTTTACTCTTGCAATTGATGTAATGGTAGATATCAAAAGATCTATGATTAGTGGGGTTGGTCACCCGTTTACCTGGCAGCATTAGGGGGCAGACCGTGCATCCTCCACATGCGTATGAGCCCTTGATCCTTTCTCCATGTCCCAGAGATCTTTTGTTTCGTTGAAAATGGCTTCTTGTCAAATTATCTTTTAGATTTCTTGCTCTCCTTGCAATTAGGGATGGTTTTTCAGAAATCCAAGTATTTAGACGTTTTTCGGCTCTCAGGATATTCCAGTTGTTCTCTAGGATTTTTCTAACTTCTTCCCATTGGTTATTATAGGTGGTTATGACTCCCAATTTGGGCCCTGTAGTTTTTTCGCGTGGTCTCAAGAACTGGTCCCGATCGTTGTGTGCGGTTCTAAGATATGCTTTAGAAATAACTTTCCTTGGGTATCCCCTGCGTCTGAAGCGATCAGTAAGGTCACTTGCATTTTTGCGAAAATCCTCGTTGGTGGTACAGTTCCTCCTAATACGGGCGAACTGTCCCACCGGTATGCTGTCCTTCAGATGGCGCGGGTGGAAACTCCCATAGTGTAGGAGGGCGTTCGTGGAGGTCTTTTTCCTAAAGAGATCAGTGTGTAAGTGTTGGTCTCGGAGTAGTATCTTCAAGTCCAGAAAATCAATGCTATCCTGCGAAAAGTGTGAGGTAAGAAAGATGTTTAGACCGTTGTCATTAAGTCTATTAATGAATTCTTCACACAAGTTCAATGGTCCATTCCACAGGAGGAGGACGTCATCAATAAATCTGTACCATCCCAACACATGTTGAGTGAATAGTTCCGATGGGTACACGTGCGCGTCCTCCCACCACCCTAAAAACAGGTTGGCGTAGGAGGGCGCACATCGTGCACCCATCGCTGTTACAGAAATCTGCCTGTAATACTTAGAATTAAAGGTGAAGTAACTCTGTCTTAACACAAACTCCATAAGTTCCAAAAGGAAGGAGTCGTGTCTGCGATCGCCCGTGCAGCACTTGTCTAAGTAGTAGGCTATGGCTCTCAGCCCATCCCGGTGTGCTATATTAGTATAAAGCGCCTCCACGTCTAACGTCACAATCCAGGTGTTTTTGGGTATGATGACATTGCGTGTTTTCGCAATCAAGTCAGAAGAATCCCTGATGTAGGAGCGCAGCTTTAATACCAATGGTTGTAAATGATAGTCTAAATACATACATGCCCTCTCACACAGTCCCCCTATGCCAGATACTATTGGTCTCCCAGGGGGACGTGTGAGAGACTTGTGCACCTTAGGGAGCATGTAGAAAGTGGGTGTCACTGGGTTTTGGACCTTCAAGAAGCGGTGTTCGTTTTTGGTAATTATGCCATAATTATAAGCTGCATCTAGTAATTGGTCCATCTTCTTCTGAAAGATCTCAGTCGGGTCGGCAGGTAGGGGGGTATAATAGGTTGCATTATCAAGTTGGCGTTTGGCCTCATCAATGTACATGTCAGTTGGCCAGAGTACTATATTGCCCCCTTTATCCGCCTCCTTTATCAGGAAGGCTGAATTATTTCTCAGGGATTTGATCGCCATCCTTTCATTATGGGTCAAGTTCTCATGGGAATGTTTGTTCGGTGTTAGATCCTCAATGTCACGTACGACCTGGTTGTAAAATAATTGAAGAGCAGGGACCAACCCCAAATTTGGGGTGATCTGAGAAGGTACACGAAGAGGGCATAGTTGCCTACCTGTACGTTCTTGTTGTTCATTTTCATGTAATAAGTCAAGAAGATCCTTAAAGGTTTGTCGGTCTTCCTCAGGGAAGTTCTCAATAAGCGACGGCTGTTGGTATAAGACTTTAAAGGATAACTGTCTGCAAAAAAGGAAAATGTCCTTTATTAGTTCAAATTTGTCGAGTCTATTCATTGGGGAAAAGGTCAGCCCTTTATTCAGGACCTTAGTCTCATCAGCATTTAAGATGTAAGATGATAGATTAATGATGCATAAATCAGCTTTGTTAGTACCTGAGATCTCAGAAGAGGGTTCTAAACACGTTTCTTGCCCCTCTTGTATGTGGGGGATCTGGTCGTGTGTCCTGGTCGCCTCTTCTTGGTATTTATGGGGTCTGGACCTGCCCCGTCTGATCTTGCCTCCATATCGCTGCTTCCTGATAAAAAATCATCACTTGATGTGTTATCCTGTAAAGACGTTGCTTTTCGGGGACCCCTGTATACCCCTGTATTCGGGGTATATATGATATATGTGGGGGCAGAAAATGGCAGAGGATCTCCAAATCCAGGTGTGAAAAACTAGTTGTATCATCTTCCCAAGAAGACTCATGTCTGTACTGGCTCCAAAGCTGCTTCTACTCAATACTGAGTAAAGCGGCTGAATACTTATCAACATGTGATATTACAGTTTTTCTTGTTAATGAAATAAATTAGCAAAAATATCTCTGTTTATGTTTTTCTTCTGAGCCATAATACTCATGTTCGGCTTTTGTACCTGACTCCAATCCTGAATTGACTGCCGTATCCTGTGACCTCTGCCTAGATTACCGTCTCCCCTGACCCCGGCCTGTCTACCTACCACATTGCTTCTTCCCTTGGTTCCATGAGTTGTTGTCTGTCAGCCACCTGTCTCGGAGACTACTCAAAGAGGGAGCGACCTGGCGAATTCCTGCAATCCACATCACTGTACAGAGGGTTAAAGGGTCAAAACCAGGGGTGGACTTAGGTAAAAAGTGAAAAGATACCCTCACATAACAGATGTGTTATCTGTATTGAGGCAAAATAGGAGAGAATAACTAGAGCCGGACATTGATTAAAAATAAAAACATTGGGGGAGATTTATTAGAAGTGTCTGAGAACATCTGTTTTTCCCTAGAACACAATGGGGGAGATTTATCACAAGTTTCTGAGGTAAAATTGTTCTAGTTGCCCATGGAAACCAATCAGAGCTCAGCTTTGGTTTTCCTACAGCTGTTTATAAAATGAAAGCTGAGCTCTGATTGGTTTCCATGGGCAACTACAACAATTTTACCTTAGAAACTTGTGATAAATTTCCCCCGTTGTGTTCTAGGGAAAAACAAATGCAACGTGTGAATGAAAATCTGTAGATTTCCCATTGATGGGCTGGAAATCTCGTTAAGACGTGAGTAGTTCTTGTGATATCAGTGATTATGGTCATGCGAGTCTCACATGGGGCTCATTTATTATAACATGTCTTCTTCCTGTGACAGCAGATAATGTATGGGGGCCGGGTCATACACAGAGCATTGTGTTCACGTCTTAGGTTTTTGGGTTTCTCTATGAAACTAGGATTGTGTGTGTTCACTCACTATTCATCCATCAGACTCATCGGAAGGGGGGGGGGAGTTGTCTGGGGATGAGGCTTATTATTATTCTGTAGGGGCTTTTAATAGGAATAGAAGCAATGCAGAGATAATGGGGGTCATTTACTGAGGGCCCGAATGGCTATTTTTTGTCGGGTTTCCCGAATATTACCGATTTGCGCGTTTTTCCCTGAATTGCCTCAGGTTTTTTGCGCATGCGATTGAATTGTGGCGCATCGGCGCCGGCATGCATGCAACGGAAATCGGGGGCGTGGCCGTCGGAAAACCCAACGGATTCGGAAAAAACTTGGAATTTTAAAAGAGAAATGTGTCACTTGACGCGCACTTACCTGCACCCAGGATAGGATAGTGAACTCTGTCGAACTCCGGCGGACTTCAGCGCAGCAGCGACACCTGGTGGACATTGGGTGCACGACCTTTGTGAATCGCAGGAAGACCCGAATCCTCGACGGACAACGTGCCGCTGGATTGCGACGGGACCGGGTAAGTAACTGTGCCCCACTCTTTGCAAATATGCAAATCAGTTCAAATGTGCACTGGAGGCGGGGCTGAAAATGGTAACAGTCCATTATGTATGTATGTTCATTTTTAATTACTTCTCATTAAACAATTTTAGTGATAGAAAAATGCAGTTAAAGCTTCAATTTGGACCTTTTTTTCTCTCTTACGGCACCAAGTGTGTGGGATATTTTTTTTACAATTATTAAAAAGTTTGGGCATTTTCGGGTGAGAATACCTGCTAATCAGTCCTCAGCACCTCAGAGCGCCTCTTCTCCTCCAGACAGGTAAGTAAATGTGGCCCATAATGTTAAAATGCCACACAAATAAAACTCACAGTTGCTGCCCCGCCCCCGAGGAACTCAAACAATATATCTCCTATTTAAAATGGCTGTAATGGAAAGTAGGATGCAGCGAAAAAAACTGATTTTTAAGGTTTTATATATGGAAACAAAAATGTAAAAAAAACTGAAAAATTTTTGCTTTACTTCTTCTTACATTTTTTATTAACATAGTTGCCTGTATAACTTCCAGAGCAGACTTGTGTATTCATAGCGTAGTTACATTTTTATCCTGAAACTAACAAATAACATATTAAAAATGGCATAAAATGAAACATAGAAAAGATGGAAAATTGATTTTATTAAGTTATTGAGAAAACTAATTCAGAGCATTCCGGAAAACTGAGCAGTAGGGGGGAGATGGAAATGGAGAAAACATTTTAAATTCACTTTTAAATCAGAAGACAGAAGCACGGAGCACTTATAGGGTTAATTGCCTGAAATTGCGCTTTGCCCCTGGTAGAAATGTAGAACATCTGTTTCATCAGTCAGTGATTACATTTTACTGACTTACCACGCGGGACTCGGTAGGGGTCCGATAAAATCAAGTTTAAGGAGCTCATGATTTGCATTGCTTGACTCATGGTGCAATTTAGACTTAAAACCGGAGGCCGCGCTTCAACAATAGGAAAAATAGACATCGCATATTATAAAATCTGGGAATGGGATGTGTTCCCCATGACTCATGGAGAGTGATGGGTAGATGGAGAGCCAAGCCAGCAGGATGTAAAGAACTGGAGACGCTGAATCAGCAGAAATTTTCCTGTTTTTGCAATATAGACTGGGACAGAATGTGCAGAGTCATCTCACTGTTTAATTAAAGGAGACCAGGACAGGGGTAAAAAATAAGTATAAAGTCTACTTACCCTGCTCTGATTTCCACTTTCAGCATCGAGTTGGTGTGAACCTGTCTGAGGCGAGCTATAGAGTGACGTCAGATTATTTTATTAGTAAGAGGGTTCTCCATGAAGCGTCTAAGACCCATGCTGACATCGTGGGGTGAAGAGACACTGTGGGGCACACTTACTTACCCAGTCCCTGCGCGTTCTCCGAGGTCCGTTGTCTGACGAGGACGAAGTCTGCCGCGATTCACTAAGGTTGTGCGCCCCATATCCTGCATGTGTCGCTTCCCCTCTCAGGTCCACCGGAGTTCACCTTCTTCTTCCCGGTGCATGTAAGTGCTTGGGCTTGCGTCACAATTAGAATTTTAAATCCCGCGCTCAGTCCAAATCAATCGGGTTGGCCGACGGCCTCGTCCCCCGATTTGTGTTGCATGAAAGTCGGCGCGATTGTGCCAAAATCCGATTGTGTGCTCCAAAAACCTCTGTTAAATGCGCTGCAAAACGGAAATAGTTGGGAAACTCGAGGGAAATGCGTTCCGCGGACCCTTAGTAAATGTGCCCCTATATGTAAGAGTCAGGTCCCGCTTTGTAGTATGTGACTGCTCCCCTAATGCTGTCCCCGATTTTCCTGCAGTTTGTGCTGCCTGAGGCAAGAGGCTCAACTCGCCTCATGTCTGGTGCACCACTGCTTCCAGCCACAGGTCCCAGGCCCAGATGACATGACTTGTTCTTTGAGTCCAATCTGGCTGGATTTATACTATGGATATTATAAGGGAATCTGCAATATGTATCTTCTACCTTGTATCATGTGTGTTATAATGAGGTGATAGGCTTTTATCAGCACCCCTGTAACTAGACTGCGACGGAATGGGGCCTGATGCATTGTATCATGTGTTATAGTGAGGTGTTAGAGGGTTTATCTGCACCCCTGTAACTATACTGCGTCTGCAGATGTAAGATTCGGAAGGGGCCCGATACATTGGGGCAGATTTACTTACCCGGTCCGTTTGCGATCCAGCGGCGCGTTCTCTGCGCTGGATTCGGGTCCGGCCAGGATTTAATAAGGTAGTTCCTCCGCCGTCCACCAGGTGGTGCGCTGAAAAGCATCTGAACGCGCTGGAGTTCACCGTCCCGAGCAACACATTTTCTGTTCTTAAATGCGGCGGTTTTTCCAAATACATCGGGTTATTGTTCGGCCACGCCCCCCGATTTCCGTCGCGCGAATGCCGGCGCCGATGCGGCACAATCCGATCGCGTGCGCCAAAATCCCGTGGCAATTCAGGTACAATCGGCGCAAATCAGAATTATTCGGGTAACATTTCGGGAAAACGCGAATCGGGCCCTTAGTAAATGACCCCCATTGTATCATGTGTTATAGTGAGGTGTTAGAGGGTTTATCAGCACCCCTGTAACTATACTGCGCTGCAGATGTAAGACTCGGAATGGGGCTCGATACATTGTATCATGTGTGTTATAGTGAGCTGTTATGGTTTGCGTTTATCTGCTATACTGTTTCTGCAGATGTAACACTGGTGTGGTCTCGGAATCGGGCCCGATACATTGTATCAGCTATTTTCCTGGAAATGTTCCTGAATGTGACCTCCGTTAAGCGCTGACCCCCCTCGGGAGGAGACATTCCTCAATAACAGGTGTTCTTCCCCATTCCTTAGGCATAGCGCCCCCGACACCTCGCGGATCATACATATGTATATCGCCTTGCGCTATATTCTACCCACTATTTATAGATAAAGAGAAAATCACCAAACCAAACATTTATCTGCAAGAAAAAGATAATCTCCTCTCTGTGCCGTTACTTCTAAGAATTGTGCACGAAATACCCGGCCTTGTCAGGAACAAATGCGCGGTGACCCTGGAGCCTCGCAATCATCGTGTACTGCCGGGAAGGAAATCTAACAATTCAATGCAGAACATTTTAACTAAAGCGAAAAGGTTTTTTTCTCCATACAATATAAAACATGAGTGATGTGAGGGCTGGAAAAACTCACGACAATGCAAAAATAAAAAGATTCCAAAAATAGAGATGGAGGGAATGTAACCGGGGGGCGCTATAGGGGGCGTATATGGAGTCTTGTAATAGCATGGCCAGAGAGGGTCTCTTCTACCACATAAATAGTACAGGCAGTGCCCAGGTTATGTACAAGATGTACAAGGTTCTGTAGATTTGTTCTTAAGTTGAATTTGTATGTAAGTCGGAACTGTATATTTTATAATTGTAGCTCCAGCCAAATTTCTTGTGACAATTGGATTTTAAAAATGTTGGGTTGTCATAAGAACCAGGAGTAACACTAAAGCTTCATTACAGACGCCTCTGATATCTGTTTTGGCTGTTTATTGTAGTCTTAGGCTAAAGTACAGTAAATTACCAACATCCGGAGGTCTGTTTGTAACTAGGGGTCGTCTGTAAGTTGGGTGTTCTTAAGTAGGGGACCGCCTGTATATGAAAAGTGGGGGCCTGTTACAAATTTAGCCGAAGAGCCCAAAGAGCCATCTTAACCCCCTGAAGACCAAAATCATTTTGAACCATTAAGGAAACCTACTGTCCAAATCCATCATGATAAACCACTTACTCATAAATCCAGGCACCGTGACTGCAGTAATCTTCTTATATTTGTTATCCATGGCCTCCTTCCTTCTAAAATCAACTTTTATGATTATGCTAATGATCCATTAGGGTTCTGAGGGGTGTTAGCTTCACAGGCTGTTACACTGTCTCTTCCTATCCCCGGCTTCCTCAGCACTTCCCCTCCCTCTGCCTGCTGTATTCATACGCAGTGGGAGGTGTTAGTGCTCCTGCACAGTGTAACAGCCTGTGAATCTACAGCATACCAAAGCTCTGGTTACACCCCAAAGAACCTTTCTGTCTCATTAACATCATTTTAAAAGTTGATTTTAGAAGGAATGAGGCCATGGATAACAAATATAAGAAGATTATCACAGTCACGGTGTCTGGGTCTATGAGTAATGTCCCTGGTTTATCAGGATGGATTGTGATGGGAGATTTACTTTAATTTAAGTAGTGGAATGAAGACTAATATTTTGTGTATGGTGCATATCATCATGGCATCATGGGCCATCTCGCTTCTGGTATTCTGTTACATTGGGAAACTTTTTTATTTCATTTTGTTTTCCATTCCGCTGGGTTTCACTAATATTCCAGACCCAGCAGCTGCCAGGATCACGTCACATCACGTCCCATCATGTCACATTACTCCCATATAACCGGATGGCTACCTATAAATTGGCAATGGCGCCAGTTAAAGGACCCCGACCACCTGCACTAAATCTGCAGCGAGATAAATGGAAACATGTCCGATTTTTATCAGATTTTTACTGTTTTGATTTTTGTTTTTAATGAATTGCATTATACCCAGCCTGTGTTTTCACGTTCGACCTTTCATGCATAATTTCTGCGCTTTCGAGATGTCATACATTTTGAAGTAATTTAAAGGGGCCTGATGTATCCTGCTGTCTTGCCTGGCAGCAGCTGCAGCGCGGACCCCCAGGCACCGTGTAACATCTGTAGTCTCGTAATGTCGGAGCGAACGTCCTCCCAACATGGTAATTGGAACCATCTTTATCCTGATGGACAGAAACATAATCTGCCTCGGCAAAAGGGAACTTTCTTGTACACTGCAGGTAGGTGTCAGCTGCACACAGGATACAATGTTTCCATTGAGAAGAACATGTTTTTATTGGTTCCATTTTTTCATCTTTCCCCCTATAGGCGGAACCCATGTAACTGTATCACATATAAAAGAAAACATCAGCCATAACTTTCTAATTACTTCCATCCCATAATCCCATAATTTCCTCACAAAGTATCCAAGAGCTAAGGAATTGAGACCCACTTAGTATAAGAATCTGGGAAGGAGAGGACGTGACTTCTGGATCTGCAATCCCTCTTCTCCCGCCATCCCCACCTGCTTGTCTTGTAGGATTAGTCTGGGTTTGAATTGAACGGTGTCATGGCCGCATGCAGGATAACTAGTGGTGGGATGGCTACAATCATTCCCAAAAATTATTTAAAAAATTTAAATTTTTTTCCCTTAAAAAATTAAAAAAAAAGGTTGAGGGATAATTTGCTGCTAAAGCAAGGGATGCATAAAAAGAATGAGGGAGAACAAGTCACAGGACAGACGACCCTGTACATAGTGAATCCTGCTCTCAGCTGAGAAGTAGGGACACTTGTATCCAGGCTAGACAATGCTCTGTGAGCTAAACAGAAGGGCCTCCAGACTGATACATTGTAACACACCAGCAGAGAGATCTGTGCAGCTGCGTATTATGTGTTTAGCTCACAGAGCATTGTCTAGACTGGATACAATTGTCTCCACTTCTCAGCTGAGAGCAGGACTCGCTATGTACAGGGTCACTGCCTCTGACCTGTGACTTGTTCTCCTGGATGAAAATCTCTTCCAGATGCTCTGGACCTCAGACTGGGCCGAACCTTTCAACAAGACAATGGGGCACATTTACTTATCCAGTCCTGCACGTTCCCCGATCCGGAGTGTCGGGCGGTAATGCACTGTGCCGCGATTTACTTACATCGTGCGCCTGATATCCTGCATGTGTTGCTCCCTACTCAGGTCCGACGGAGTTCACCTTCTTCTTCCTGGTGCATGTAAGTGCATTGGATTCAGACACAACTTTGAAGTGAAATCCCACGGTTTGTCCAGACACGTTGGATCAAAGCCGAATACTCATCACCAGCACAGTACTACTACTCCTATCCTGTATATATAGGCACAGCACAGTACTACTACTCCTATCCTGTATATATGGGCACAGTACTACTACTCCTCTCCTGTATATATGGGCACAGCACAGTAATACTACTCCTATCCTGTATATATATATATAGGCACAGCACAGTACTACTGCCCTATTCTGTATATATGGGCACACCACAGTACTACTACTCCTATCCTGTATATAACGGGACAGCACAGTACTACTACTCCTATCCTGTATATATCGGCACAGCACAGTACTACTACTCCTATCCTGTATATATGAGCACAGCACAGTACTACTACTCCTATCCTGTATATATGGGCACAGCACAGTACTACTACTCTTATCCTGTATATATGGGCACAGCACAGTACTACGACTCCTATCCTGTATATATGTGCACAGCACAGTACTACTACTCCTATCCTCTCTATATATACAGGCACAGCACAGTACTACTACTCCTATCCTGTATATATGGGCACTGCAGATTACTACTACTCCTATCCTGTATATACAGGCACAGCATAGTACTACTACTCCTATCCTGTATATATGGGCACAGTACTACTAATCCTATCGTGTATATATGGGCACAGCACAGTACTACTACTCCTATCCTGTATATATGGGCACAGCACAGTACTACTACTCCTATCCTGTATATATGGGCACAGTACTACTACTCCTATCCTGTATATATGGGCACAGCACAGTACTACTACTCCTATCCTGTATATATGGGCACAGCACAGTACTACTACTCGTATCCTGTATATATGGGCACAGCACAGTACTACTACTCCTATCCTGTTTATATGGGCACAGCACAGTACTACTACTTAGAGCATGGAGAATGACCTTTGCCCTGTGCCCACCCTTGTGTAATAACCCCCCTGCCCGCAGTGATCCCTGTAATACATTTTGGAATCCACGTGTTGTGATATTTTGTTTGCTTTGCTCTTTATGGCATTTTATCGGTTTTCCAGCCTCACATGGCACAATGATTCCATCCATCACCAAACACATCCAGCAGGTTAATGATCACACGATTGGCACAATAATGGAGAGCGTTCCTCAGAAAAGGTCATCAAACACCATCAAACCGGTAAGAGCCGCAACCACGGCCAAGAAATATCTATAAAGTGATCGTGTTCCCTAGGATACAGCCGCCGGCCGCCTGCTGGGTGCCCTTCATGTCTGAGGACAGGGAACATGCTGTTGTGTAAATCATTCCCAGAATATATAATGTTACTTTACATCAGTTTATATTACTAAAGCCATGAATTGTGTATACAGCTCCAATGCAGAACTATGTGTCGATGGGACACAAAAATACTTGGCTAAGAAGTTGTGCTGTTCTTGCAAGGGAAGCATATATTGTTCCTGTGTGGGGGCCGTATACTATTCCTGTCTGGGGGGCCATCAACTGTTCTGTACAGGGGACCATATACTGTTCTTGTATTGGGTCGATATACTATTTCTGTGAAGGGGCCATATACTGGTTCTACTTGGGTGTCAACATAGTGTTCCCGTGTGGGGGCCGATGTACTGGTCCTCCATATGGGGCCTATATACTGTTCCTGTATGATGGCCAATATACTGTTTCTGTACGCGGGGTCCAGATACTGTAGCAGGGGAGCCAATATGCTGTTCTTTCATGGGGCAAGGGGCCATATACTGTTCATGTATGGAGTGCCGCATACTGTTCCTGCACAGGGGGCCATATACTGTTCCTTTATAGGGGCCCATACACTATATCTGTATGGGGGGGCAATATACTGTTCCTTTTACAGGGGGCCATATGCTCTTTTTTTATAGTGGTCTGTATACTGTTCCTGTAGAGGGGGGCCATATACACGCTTTCTGTATGGGGGACAATATACTGTTCCTGTAAAGGGGGGGCAGTTACTGTTCATGTATATGGGACCATATGCTCTTTCTTAATATGGGGCCATATACTGTTCCTGTATGGGGGCCATATACAGTTCTTGCCTAGGGGGCCGATATGGTCTTCTTGCCTGGGGCAAGGGGCCAATTATACTGCACTTACCAAGGGTCCCCTATTCTACTCCTGTTTGCGGACTAATTTCCAGTATTGCTCCTGCACAAGAGGCAAATATCATGGAATACTTCTATTCCGGGCAGATACTTGTCTTGATCACAGCGTCCATATAATATTCTTATTGGGGGACTAATATCCTGTATTGCCTCTTGCACATGAGGCCCATATCATGGTGTTGTACATTGGACTTCTATATTTCTCTTTACAGCAGGGTAGGGGGTGTTATATCGCTGTTGATAAACGATTGCACTCTTTAAAATAAATCTACCACTATGGATCTACGTATTAAGGTAGATCCGGTGCTAAGTACAACTAACGTATGTAAGGATAGCCCTTTTTGGGGGTAATCCTTAACTTCGCTATATCTTTTATTATATATATTGGGGAATATGCAAATTTTCTAAAGAGGCTACTGGGGAGTGGGGTATCCGGAGCTGAGGCTACACTGCACCACTACTCTACGCCCCAGTAGCTTCTTTGATCCTCTTACTCAGACATCTTCAGTGCGCAGCTAACACGTTGCCGAAACCAGAGTTCTGCGCATGTGCAGTAGCTCAGGCTTTGGAGCCGGGATTGTGCAGCTGCCGGCCTGCGTTCTGCGTCCGCGCAGAACTCCGGTTTCGCGGATGAGTGTGCGCAGCTCCTTGTAGGTGCACGCTGAAGCCATCTGGTAGGAGGATCAAAGAGGCTACTGGGGCGTGGAGTAGCCGCGCCGTGTAGCCTCAGCTCCGGATACTCCACTCCCCAGTAGCCTCTTTAGAAAATGTGCATATTCCCTGATTAAAAGATATAGTGGAGTAAAGGATTAGCCCTAAAAAGGACTATCCTTACATACATTAGATGCACCTACCACCGGATCTACCTATTAAGTGGTAGGTTTCCTTTAAATGAACGGGCCAACATATAATTCAAGAAAGACCCAGCCGATCCAGAGGTCCAGTATGGGGACCCCTTTATGCCCTCCATGAGCCCCAATACAGCACATAGTAATGGCTTATCCATACGGCTGCATCTGTATGTGCAATGTAAGGAGTAGTAGTTGGGGTAGTTCCCTCACCCCCTCCTCCCTGCAGGGAGCGTCTGCTACACTTATTTACATACACTAATAAATTTTGTTATATAACCTAAAAAACCTCCTCTCTCCTCCTGGGCGGACGTGTTCCTGTGTTTTCTATCAGCTCGGAGGCATCTGCTGCATCCATCTACCTTGTGTTGGGCTGATAATGTTGGAGTGTACAGGACACCCCTTGTCTTGGCTGCAGGATACGGGGCTCCTGTGGCTTGTGTCACTGATACTATAAACTCTTCCTGTTATGTTAGATCCCCCTCTCGGCCGCACAATTCCCCCCTTTGTCCCATATACAGCAGTAAAGTTCAGCCTGGCAGCGGAGCATGTCATGGAGCGGCCTCTGTAGGGACGTCAGCATATTCATGCAACTAGGTCACCCTTCCAGTTTTACTAAACAGCAAACTACATGGAGATGGATGACTCTGCCGGCACAGAACTGGCTCCACACTAATGACAAACACTGGAACATCGCAACATTGTATCAGTGGTCACATAAACAGAGATAATGGCTTGTCCTCAAACTCTTCTTCACCGACATGTGGGGGACAATCAATAGGGCGGGTCAAGAAGCCGGTGATCCAGGTGGGCAATGGAAAAGGGGAGGAGGGTATTGAACTTTGCACGTTAAAAAGGCTTAAAATATATGCATAGAGTTGGTCGTTAAAGGGGTTTTCCCATAAAAGAAAATTTTCAGATTTCAAAACCCCTAGTGATGTTTACACAATAAAGATCATATTTAACCCCTTACTTTGCAATTTTACTCAGTTTTATTGCTGTTTTAGCTCCTATCACTCAGTGATGGTCAGTGTAATATTTCAGTGTGTGAGCGGGGACTCTCTAAGCAGAAACTTCATGATTCCTCTAGTGCTGTGAGCTGTCAATGTGGTTAAATTATCAGGGTACAAGGTTTATATACACTTTCATTTACCTTCTGAACATTGTACTAATATCAAAGAAAGAAAGAGAGGGATGAGACAGATCAGAGATGATGAGATCCATGAGATGCCTATTACACACTGTCAGTTCTACTACATGTGTATTCTCACAGGTGCCTGCCACCCCCTTCCCCCATATAACTTATTTGCCTATAGCTTGCAGCTCCTCTCTCCTCACAATGTGATGTTTGCTGGCAGGAAGTGAGTGTCTGTGAGCTCCGCCCTGGAATGAAGTGGACGGGGCTAGAGTCCAGGGGGCGGAAAACTCAGCGCCACGGCCATCACACAGAAATCCAAGATGGCTTTCCCGACCCTAAATCAGAAGGACAACTAAAATTGTGTACAGCAGGACTGTTCTGTGATCTGTGAAATGCTGCATTTTTGTAAATAACAGTGAATTGGAGAATGTGTTTTTTTGTTATTTTTCTAAATTTAAGAAACTTGTCTTCATGGGAATACCCCTTTAATATAGGATTGCTGGGGGCACTACATTTAACACCCTCATAGGCCAGGTGATACTTAGACAATAGGACAAGAAGTAGACAGCGCCATTCTCTGTGTAGTGGACAGTCTGGTTACTGGCAGCTAGGATTTCATTCATTGAGTGTAAACTAAACTGCAGTGACTACTTTCAGCCACCACACTGAGAATGGCGCTGTCTGCTTTTTATTCCTGTGAACAGCTGATCTATGTTGGACCCCACAAATCTGTTATTAATCATTTGCTGTTGATGCCCTTTTTCATTTTTACGTTTTGCATTTCATAAGTCCTAACTTTTAATTTTTTTCTGCGTTTAGAGGTGTTTGAGGGCTTGTTTTCTGCTTTTAGAGCTGTGTGAGGGCTTGTTTTCTGCGTTTAGAGCTGTGTGAGGGCTTGTTTTCTGTGTTTAGAGCTGTGTGAGGGCTTGTTTTCTGTGTTTAGAGCTGTGTGAGGGCTTGTTTTCTGTGTTTAGAGCTGTTTGAGGGCTTGTTTTCTGTGTTTAGAGGTGTTTGAGGGCTTGTTTTCTGTGTTTAGAGCTGTGTGAGGGCTTGTTTTCTGTGTTTAGAGATGTGTGAGGGCTTGTTTTCTGTGTTTAGAGCTGTGTGAGGGCTTGTTTTCTGTGTTTAGAGCGGTGTGAGGGCTTGTTTTCTGTGTTTAGAGCTGTGTGAGGGCTTGTTTTCTGTGTTTAGAGCTGTGTGAGGGCTTGTTTTCTGCATTTAGAGCTGTGTGAGGGCTTGTTTTCTGTGGTCGAAATTGTGCTTCCTAGTGTCACCATTAAATATTCCATGCAATGTACTGGGAAGCTGGAATGCAGTAAATTAGATTTTCTTGAGGGTTTATTTTACGGCTTTTACTGTGAACTTATTCTTTGGGTCAGTACAATTATGGAGATACCGCATTTATATAGGTTTTATTGTGTTTTAATACATTTAAACTATTTTTGATCATTTGTAAAAAAGATGTTTTTGTTTTGCCATGTTCTGATGCATAATTTGGAGTATGGAGCCTTATAAGGTGTTCGGTTTTTATGGGACAACCTGCGCTTTTATTGCTACCATTTCGGAATGCTACAAATATCCCTCCGGCTGTAAAGCCACCCACCGGTATTGGCTTTAGCCGTCCAGTGCCACGTGTTGTGGTTCACTGCCTTAAATGTGCTCCTCAATCATTCATGGTGGTGGTTGGGTTGGCATCCAGTCACATTGAGCTTCCAATAGACAAGGTCCTTGAAATGTGATCATCGATTTACCCACTGGTCGGAGCTACGTTAGACCCCATAGCGGTGCCCTGGGTCTGAACGTAAAAGCTGTCTTTAAACAAAAAATAATTGCAGGTGAGTATTATCTGTAATAAATTCAGGATGAAGGTATTGCATGCACTGGAGAAAGACGACAAATCAGTCAAAAAGTGTTTAACCGCTGCGGTTCCCCGTGTATGATCAATTGACGTATAAAGGCTTACTACATCAAAGGAGACCAATAAGACCTCCGCATTTGGAGGTAATTCAATTTCCTGAAGTTTAAGAAGAAAATCGGATGTATCATAGATATATGATGTTGCATTGACAGCAAAACTCCTTAGAATTTTATCAAGAAAAATGGCAACGTTGGAAAAGATAGAGCCAGACCCGGAGACAATGGGTCGCCCGGGTGGATCAATAGCATTCTTGTGAATTTTAGGTAAAGTATATAGAACAGGAGTTCTGGGTGACTCAATCAATAAATATTTCTTGGTATCTTCATCTATGATGCCCCCTACTACAGCCTCATTAATTACGTCTTTTAACCGTCTCTCGACAGAGAATCTAGGGTCACAGGGTATCCGTTGATACACCTGGGTATCCTGTAGCTGTCGTTCAATTTCTGCAACGTATCGAGTCTTGTCCATGATGACAATCGCCCCGCCTTTGTCGGCAGGTTTGATGACCAGACTGTCATCATGGGCAAGACTCTTGAGTGCCTCAACCTCATCACTCCTCATGTTGGGGTGCCTAAATAGTCCAGAATTCCCAGACTTCAGACACTCCAAGTCTCGTTTAACTGAAACAATAAAAGCATCAATGGCAGGTTCACAGACCGAAGGTACAAATTTGCTTTTGACAGACAAGCCAACATCCTTCAATGTCAGTTCAGACAATCTTGGCTGTGGTCTTATTACAGTACCCGAGTCAGAAAAGAACAATTTCAATTTAACAGATCTAATAAACGACTGTAGGTCCAGTTCTAACTGGAACCAATCTGTTTGTTTGTTTGGACAAAATGAAAGCCCCTTACTTAGGGCTCTAGTTTGTACCTCAGTAAGTGTCCTCGAGGAAATATTGACGACTAGGTCTTTCTTTTCGGGTTGCGGCTTCTTGTTGATGTCACCGATATTTTCGCCTGTGGAGATTTTTCTCCTCTGATGGCGTCTTCCACCCCTTCTGGTTGGTCTTTTCCTGGGTCTGGAGTCTTTGGAACATCCTCTAAAAAAGAAGTGTTATCACTAGGAGATTTCAGTCTACTTGTTTGTCTCTTACGCTTTTTCGTGTCATTCTTGGGGAATTGTCCATTTTGTTTATGATCAGAAAATTGCCAATTGTAAATTTTGCCAGTATGGTAATCATCCATATCGCGGTGCCATTTCCTCCTCTTGATTTCTTCCTGTTCACTCTGAAATTTAGAGAGCATGTTAACAAGTGATGTCCTATATTTAGACATTTACTCCTCAGTTAGTAACGATTTCAACGATTCTTCGGTAATAATTAGGCGCTCAGAGACGCGTTGTATCTCTTGATGTAAAAAGTCAATGTTTAATAAAATCACATCCCTCGCGTATTGATTAGATAGTTGCATGAACCGTGTACAAAACAAGTCATTGTTAGAAAATAAATTGGGTCTCATGGTGGATCTCATACCTCGCGGTATCCGGTTGGATTTATAATATTCACCCAATGTTGCCTTGTGAAGTTTCAATATCACCAATCTTCTGGAATCGCCCTCGTGTTTCCTTTTTAGATCCTTCACAGATGGTGTGCTTAAAAAAGCTGCATCGCCTTCGAGATTAAGTAGAATCCGATCCCTATCTTCATCTGAGAAACAAAAGACACTGGGAATAGGGGTACTGGAAAAATCCATGGTCCAACAAGGAAAAGAAAAATATAGGGAAAAGGAAAAATATGGTGCCCGCTACACGGTCTCAATAGCAAAAAACAAAAAGTGTTGTAGCAGCACTCAATATAGAGAATATAGGTTGGGTGCACATCCCAGGACGACGACCACGAGTCCCTCTCAATCGTAGGCAAAAGAAGATGGCAGCACTCCAAAAATCAGTGAAGAAAAAAGTACCGGTTTATTCAAACATGTGCCAAACAGCTACGTTTCGGCTCCTATGGCCTGGAGCCTTCCTCAAGCAAAGGTGCATACACAGGTGTGCGGTATAAATACAATTTACAAAGGAAGTGACATCAGTATGAGCAAATTGTCATGTGACATAAACAATACATATTGTTCCACAGTAAATACATTGATATTTAACAAGATCTAGTGCATAAGTATTACATATAAAGTGCAGAAGTGCATATCTAGATCAGGGGCTCACCTAAGGATCAGCTGTAGTCGGATCAAAATATCGTGGCATACCACGGAGTCTAGTGCACATGTGCACAGTCAGCTGACTGTGCGTGCACAGGATTGTGGGTATGGGGGAGGTCACATGATCGGAGCAACACACCCATTGGGTACTGCTGCCGATAACGCCATCTTGGTTAAGGGAGGACAGGATGCGTCCATGTGTATGGTGGTATTACATGGGCTGTGTATGGTGGTATTACATGGGCTGTGTATGGTGGTATTACATGGGCTGTGTATGGTGGTATTACATGGGCTGTATATCACGGTATTATATAGTCTTCATATGGAGATATTACAGAGCTGTGTGGTAGAATAATTTGGCCACATACAGTCTGTAGCCTTAGTATGGCGGTATAAATCATACATCTGGTTCCCCCTGTAATGGACGCTGCAGTGTTGGATGGATCCGTCTGTCTTCAGGATTCTCTGACAGTAATTTCCCCATCGGTGTTGGTGCAGCGCTATAATAACGTCTGATGGGGCACATGAAGCTGACATTGGGGCAGCTCGAGGGGGGGACATGTCACCCGTCCTCCTCCTAATCTCTGGGCAAACAATCTCGATGGCCTGGATCATACACAAATAGCCTGGAAATGTTTGGAGAGAGATAAAAATCTGCCTGGTCCCCAGCCAAGTCATACAGAGCAGGGGCGGCGGGACCCTGCCGTGTGCTGGGGGGGGGGGGGGGGGGTCCGGAGGTGTCCCTTACATGTCAGAAGAAGGCGACCCTGGAGTGAACGTGAGCTGGATGACTCATACACAGCAGCTGGGGGATGGTGCAGCGATTGATTACTTCTGTCTGTCAGGGACAAGGTACCTTAAAGGAAATCATAAAAGAAAACCATTTGTTTTTATGTATTATGAACCAAACATACCTTGAGAATGCTGTAGCTTCACTGATGCAGAAACATATCTTGTTTAATCACTGAACTGAGTGGTTTTGTTCAAAAAATAATTCAGGGCCTTGGGAAAGCTGGGTGCAGACTGGCTTCTGTACATAAAAGAGCTGCCTGAACTGTCCAGACAGGACTAATCAACCTGAGCTGGATGACTCATACACATTAGCTGGGGGATGGTGCAGTGATTGATTACTTTTGTCTGTCAGGGACAACACAGTGATTAGTATTATAGGCTTAGGCTGATGCTTAATTTTATGACTGTTTTTTCCGCAAAACTCAGTTCAGGGATTAAACAAGATATGTTTCTGCACCAGTGTCGCTGCAGCAAGGTATGTTTGGTTCATAATGCATTAAAGCTAATGGTAGATTTCCTTTAATATACTTTCTTTCACTTTAAGAAGCTCATCAGCGGCTGCCATGTAACTTTAATGTAAAAAAACCCCTCAACTTTGCCTCCAGGTAATTAAACTTTGTGCAATTTGTTTGCTTTGGCTGTGGATCTCTATTATAAATACAGAACTTATTTCATGTTATTTATGGAGCCGGAGGAAGATGGGAAAGACCATTTATTGGGGCGATACCTATCATTTCCTGATTAGTGAAAGAGCCCAGGATTTCCCCTGCTAATTCCAGCACTGCTGCTCTGGTCCTCACCATCAGGGTTTGATTACTTTGTTACAGCAATGACCTGTCTATAGATCCCATGTGACCACTTTGACCAATATACTGCCCGGGTATATGGCCTGGGTATATGGGCAGCCCAATCATCTGGCTGCTCTGGGGATGTGTCCAGTGTGAGGACACATCCCTAGAGCACTTTGAGAAGCTACAATCCTGGAATATACATCCTGCTGCAACTCATCTCTGCAGGGACAATACATAGCACTTGCTGCAGTGTGTCTGCTCTGTGCTTTGCATCAGATTCGGAGTCATTATTGCTGACACTTGGTTCAGATTCTTCGGTGATTATCACTTCTGAGGCTGTAATCATGGTTGCTGACATTTCAGTGATGTCTCTCGGATGGGAGCCCAATTTCTGTTACATATTGGATTGTGACCCGAGTCCTTCTGCTGTTAGTCAAGAAAAAAAGTGTAAAATGTGTCTTTTTTTTTTTTTTTCTAAAATCCTGACATTTTGGTTAATATCACGTTTGGTTAATGTCAGTAAAGACTCCTGAGGAGTAAGTTGTCCTGATATATATATATATATACACAGTATAATAGAAGAAAGATGTGGGTGGGGCTGAGGATGATGCCCCTCCCACAACCCTAGGGTCAGACAGGTTACAGCTTTGGGGGTCATTAGATATTTTTGGTTTTAGTGTTACAACTTTTCTATTTTATTCTTTCTGGCCACTGAGAAGGTCTTATGTTGTGTGGGTTGAGTGGTTCTGAAAGATATATAGTATATGGGAGAAGAATTTTATTTTAGAATGGAAGAAAAACTAAAGGTTTTATGGAGGTCAAACAGGTTACGTCTTCTTTGGACTCCACCGGCTAATGAAGCTACGTCCTCATATAGTGTCACCATTTTGCAACTTATAATTGCTGACACAATGGGGGCAACACTTAGGCAATACTAGCGCAGGGGCAGCCTCCCCCCACTCATTTACTCACTAATGAAATGTCCAGTAGTCTCTCCACAGCAATGAAATGTCCAGCAGCCTCCCCATTATAATGAAATGTCCAGAAGCCGCCCCATTATAATGAAATGTCCAGCAGCTTCTCCTCATTCATGAATTATCTTCTAGACTTATGAAATGTCCAGCAGCCTCCCCTCACAAATGAAATGTCCAGCAGCTTCCCCCTTATTAATGAAAGGACATCTACCACCAGGATGAAGGGTTGTAAATAAGCACACTGACATGGTGTGCGCCTCCTCTGGCAGGATTCAATCTTCATTAAGCTTCCTATGCCCTTGTTTTAAGAAAATGCTTTAACATTATGAAAATGAGCTTGAGTGAGAGACAGACAGGGAGAGTAAGTGAGTGAAAGACAGAGAGACAGGCAGGGGGAGTGTGAGAGAGACAGACAGAGAGAACGACTGAAAGAGACAGAAAGGAAGAGTAAGTGGGTGAAAGACAGAGATACAGGTAGGGAGAGTGAGTGACAGAGAGACAGCCAGTGAGTGTGAGACAGACAGGGTTAGTAAGTGAGTGAAAGACAGGGAGACAGGCAGGGAGAGTGTGTGAGACAGACAATGAGATTGAGTGACAGAGAGACAGCCAGTGAATGTGAGTGAGAAACAGACAGGGAGGGTGAATGACAGAGAGACAGACAGGGAGAGTAACTGAGAGACATATAGGAAGAGCAAGTGAGTGAAAGACAGAGAGACAGGCAGGGAGAGTGAGTGAAAGACAGGCAGGGAGAGTGAATGGGTGACATAGAGACAGCCAGTGAGTGATATACAGAAAGGGAGAATAACTGAGAGACAGACAGGAAGAGTAAGTGGGTGAGAGACAGGCAGGGAGAGTGAGTGGGTGACATAGAGACAGCCAGTAAGTGATATACAGAAAGGGAGAATAAATGAGAGACAGACAGGAAGAGTAAGTGAGTGAAAGACAGGCAGGGAGAGTGAGTGGGTGAGAGTGGGTGACATAGAGACAACCAGTGAGTGATATACAGAAAGGGAGAGTAACTGAGAGACAGACAGGAAGAGTAAGTGAGTAAAAGACAGGCAGGGAGAGATGGATGCATAGATAGAAACAAAAAAAGGCCAAGTCAGCACAATGTTGTAAAATCCTAAAAAGAATGGGTGCAGGGCCCACAAGTCATGGCTAGACCTCCAAATGCATAAAAGTAGAAAGGCAGGCAGCACTCCAAGTTCCAATAGAAAAAAGTGGGTGAATTTATTAAAGGTGCGGCATAGATGCATAGATAGATATGTATTATTTTTTTTGTTAAAGAGCATGCTTTATCTTTTGGTGTGTGTGCGGCCGTGCGCCGCTATTCTCTATGGAGGGAGGAGGGGTCACCTCCTCTCCAGCACACGGCGGTATGCTCGCACGGCAGGCATACCGCGTGTGAATGGACCCATAGGAAAGTGCTACAACATTCTTTATTATTCTTTGAATTCTCCATAATTTTCCAGATCTCTGCTTGCTGTCACTGAATGAGAATTCTCCTGTCTCCATTCAGAGGTATTGACCCTGTACATAGCTAGTCCTGCTCTCAGCTATATACAGATTCACTGCCTTTAGATGGAGACAATTGTATCCAGCCTAGACAATGCTCTGTGAGCTAAACAATGGGGCACATTTACTTACCCAGTCCTGTCGCAATCCCCGATCCAGATGGTCCGACGAAGATGAAGTCCTGCATATCCTGCATGTGTCGCTTCCCCGCTCAGGTCCGCCGGAGTTCACCTTCTTCTTCCTGGTGCATGTAAGTGCATTGTCTTGCGACACAATTTAAATGTTAATTCCCGCGCTCAGGCCTGCCCCCCCCCCCCCGATTTGTGTTGCGTGAAAGCAGGCGCCGATTGCATGCGCCACAATCCCCTTTTAAATGCAGCGCAAAATGGTAATTGTCGGAATATCCAATGTTTGTGCGGTCCGCGCACCCTTATGAGTAAATGAGCCCCATTATGTCAGTCTGGTATCCAGGCTGTGTAGCTCACAGAGCATTGTCTAGATAGGATCCACTTCTCAGCTGAGAGCAAGACTAGATATGTACAGGGTCACTGCCTCTGAATGGAGACAATGGGATCTAGTCTAGACAATGCTCTGTGAACTAAGCGCATCATCATCAGCAGCTGCACAGATCTTTCTGCAAGTGTCTTACAATGTATCAGCCTGGAGTCCAGGCTGTTTAGCTCACAGAGCATTGTCTATAGTCCTGCTCTCAGCTGAGAAGTGGAGACAATTGTATCCAGTCTAGACAATGCTCTGTGAGCTAAACATCCTGGACTCCAGGCTGATACATTGTAATACACTTGCAGACAGATTTGTGCAGCTGCTGCTAATTTGTTTAGCTCCCAGAGCATTGTCTAAACTGGATACAATTTTCTTCACTCAGAGGCAGTGACCCTGTACATTGTGAGTCCTGTCCTCAGCTGAGAAATGGAGACATATTGGGGAAGATTTACTTACCCGGCCCATTCGCGATCCAGCGGCGCATTCTCACCGGTGGATTCGGGTCTTCCGGCGATTCACTAAGACAGTTCCTCCGACGTCCACCAGGTGGCGCTGCTGCGCTGAAGTTCACCGGCCTATTCCTGGTGAAGGTAAGCGCGAGTCCCGTGACACTTCTTTTAAAAAAATGTGCCGGTTTTTCCGAATCTGTCGGGTTTTTGTTCGGCCACGCCCCCCGATTTCTGTCGCGCGCATGCCGGCGCCGATGCGCCACAATCCGAACGCATGCGCCAAAATCCCGGGGCAATTCAGGTACAATCGGCGCAAATCGGAAATATTCGGGTAACACGTCAGGAAAACGCGAATCGGGCCCTTAGTAAATGACCCCCATGGTATTGGATGCCCTTACTATAGTGGTATCACGTCCATCTTGATACATCCTCGCAATGTTGGAATCCGTCTTTTATAAGACTTTGTATATACAAGTATAAAATACTCAGAATATTTGGTCTCTCCCTCTCCCAGCACAGTACAGGTGCTCCTATGTGTATTATATATCGGGCGCAGGTTCCGGGTTGTGGTTAATTCATTACAGGAGTTTGTTTTGCTTTGTGTATCTTTTGGCGTTCAGTGGTTTAGAAAATCACGGAAACGTCTCTTAGAAACTCCAGGTCTGATACAACATGCGACAACTCTCCGCCTCGCTCGGGGGGCCGCACCTTCTCCTCCTGTCATATTCCCCAATTATCTCAATCAGCAGATTCTGTAAATTATGAGAAATAAACTGGATGTACAGTGAGTTCAGTCTTCTGAGGCTCTGAACAGTCAGTCTTCTGTGTGCCCAAAGGTTAAACTGATCCCCCAAAGGCCCCAGGGCTAAATCCATTACCTGAAACGTAGCATTTATAATAGTGGGGGTAGAGGGGTCTCTGGGACCCCTGAGCACCAGGAGCTACTGCTACCTCTGCACCCCCCAGTAGCTGCACCCCGGACTATGAGTACATGTGGTGAGAGGTTTCACCTGCTTTCAGGATGTTAATGTCCTGAGCCGAGGGAAACCAGTCCGGCCGGTTTTTCTCTTGTGTTTTGCCATCTGGAAACAAGGAGAGAATATTCACTTCTCATGTTCTGTTTCTGAAACCAAGAATAGAATTTTTGAAACTAAAGAAGCATATTATATCCGAAAGACAATTGAAATAAAGTCCTCAATATTGAAAGCATCACAGCAGATTAAAAAAAAAAAAAAAAAAAAAAAAAATTATATATACAGCCAGCACTAGGGGGAGCTCAGGAGATTACTACATACTGTATATACAGCCACCACTAGGAGGAGCTCAGGAGATTACTACATACTGTATATACACCCACCACTAGGAGGAGCTCAGGAGATTACTACATACTGTATATACAGCCACCACTAGGGGGAGCTCAGGAGATTACTTCATACTGTATATACAGCCACCACTAGGAGGAGCTCAGGAGATTACTACATACTGTATATACAGCCACCACTAGGAGGATCTCAGGAGATTACTACATACTGTATATACAGCCCCCACTAGGGAGAACTAAGGAGATTACTACATACTGTATATACAGCCACCACTAGGGGGAGCTCAGGAGATTACTACATACTCTATATACAGCCACCACTAGGAGGAGCTCAGGAGATTACTACATACTGTATATACACCACCACTAGGGGGAGCTCAGGAGATTACTACATACTGTACATACACCACCACTAGGGGGAGCTCAGGAGATTACTACATACTGTATATACACCACCACTAGGAGGAGCTCAGGAGATTACTACATACTGTATATACAGCCACCACTAGGAGGAGCTCAGGAGATTACTACATACTGTATATACAGCCACCACTAGGAGGAGCTCAGGAGATTACTACATACTGTATATACACCACCACTAGGAGGATCTCAGGAGATTACTACATACTGTATATACAGCCACCACTAGGGGGAGCTCAGGAGATTACTACATACTGTATATACAGCCACCACTAGGAGGAGCTCAGGAGATTACTACATACTGTATATACACCACCACTAGGAGACTCTCAGAGATTACTACATACTGTATATACAGCCACCACTAGGGAGTAGTCTCAGTAGATTCACTACATACTGTATATACAGCCACCACAGGAGGACTCAGGAGATTACGACTACTGTATATACAGCCCCACTAAAGGCACTCATTATAATTCCTACATACTGTATATACAGCCACCACTAGGAGGAACTCAGTAGATCACTACATACTGTATTTACAGCCACCACTAGGGGGAGCATAGGTAATTACTACATACTGTATATACATCCACCACTAGGAGGAGCTCAAGAGATTACTACATACTGTATATAAAGCCACCACTAGGGGGAGCGCAGGAGATTACTACATACTGTATATAAAGCCACCACTAGGAGGAGCTCAGGAGATTACTACATACTGTATATACAGCCACCACTAGGAGGAGCTCAGGAGATTACTACATACTGTATATACACCACCACTAGGGGGAGCTCAGGAGATTACTACATACTGTATATACAGACACCACTAGGGGGAGCTCAGGAGATTACTACATACTGTATATACACCTCCACTAGGGGGAGCTCAGGAGATTACTACATACTGTATATACAGCTACCACTAAGGTGTTTTCACTATATAAACTTCATATGATGTCACCATTAATCAGAGTCTTAGTGATATTTTTGATGTGATGTTATCATCCTATCTGTTACCCTGTGATGTTATACCCCCTGTATATTGGTGCCAGGGATGATCCAATGTTCAGTTTCCATTCTCTATTTCTGGACTCCATCATTTAGGATTTCGAATAATTGCTTCACGTCACACCGAGCCTACAGTCACACCAAACTTGCTACAGGGATGTTCTGCCCTGTACATGTTAACCCCTAAATGACTTGACCTTGTTTAATGTAGTAGAATTTCTGCTTTATTTTAGTACTGTTCTTTATTCAATACATTCTTGGAATCCATTGTAGGTCCTCCAGGGATAACTGCAGATGATTCCCTGTTATTCTATGCCAGGAGTGGTGATGATGATGAATAGTTACTAAGGGGTTAAAATGTATAATTTTGCACATTGTTTCATATCTCTGAACCCAACTTCCCCCTCAAAAATACTTACCATTTGTGTCTATTCAAAACCTGGCCTCTTACTCACTCTTCCTACCTGTCTCTCTGTCAGTCACTTACTCTCCCTGCTTGTCTTTCTGTCACTGACTCTCCCTCCCTGTCTCTCTGTCACTCTCCCTCCCTGTCTCTCTGTCACTCACTCTCCCTGCCTATTTCTCTGTCACTCACTCTCCCTGCCTGTCTCTCACTTACTCACTCACTCTCCCTGCCTGTCTCTCCCTTACTCACTCTCCCTGCCTGTCTTTCACTCACTATTCCTGCCTGTCTCTCTGTCACTCACTCTACTGTCAGTCTCTCTGTCACTCACTCTCCCTATATGTCTTTCTGTCACTCACTCACTCTTCCTGCCTGTCTCTCTGTCACTCACTCTACTGTCAGTCTCTCTGTCACTCACTCTCCCTGCCTGTCTCTCTGCCACTCACTCTTTCTGCCTGTCTCTCACTCGCTCACGCACTCTGCCTGTCTCTCTGTCTCTCCATCTAACCACACACACATAAACATTTTATGCTTACTGCCTATAGTAACCAATCAAAGCTCAGAGCTCATATTAATGACCTGTGGCAAAATGTTAACCAATCACGGCTCAGCTTTTAATTGCCACAGCATCAGCAGCAGACAATGGCTCCTGTAAGTGGTGGGTAATATATGTATTTTGTAAAGCGCAGGGGTAGACTTTGATACAAATCTCCCATGCCCCTCTGTGCTTGCTTGCGCAGTGGCAGCGCTTCTCACCTGTCCTCGTTCCTCCCTCTGAGCCGTCGGCCATGAGCGAGCGTTCCTGGCTCCTAGGCTCCGGTGTGGCTTCAGCAGATTTAAAGGGTCAGCGCACTGTTAATTGGTGCTGGACATTTCCCAGAATACTATTTAAACTGGTCTCTCCCTGCACACCCTGCCGGATCTTTGTGCCTCGCAGCCTTAGAAAAAAGCTTTTTTCCCATGACCTTTGCGATTAGTGTGATTTCCCGTTGTGACCCCGGACCTGTTCCTGTTTACGCTCTTCCGCTGCCAGCCCTGACCTTCTGCTTTGCCCCTGACCCTGAATCTTTGCTGCCTGTCTTGACCTCCTGCCTGTACCTGACCATGAACCTGCCTTCCGTGTTTGTACTTAGTCTTCGCAGCCACTGTGGACAAAGTCGCACCTGTGGAGCGACCTGGTGGTACCACGCCACTACAAGTCAAACCCACTTTGCGGCGGCTCTGGTGAAAACCGGGTACCACTTAGATTCCGCTCCCAGGTGTCAGCTTACGTCATCGTCCGTGGTGCTCCAGCGGGTCCACTACCCCTGGAGCCTGACACTTCTATGTTTACTTCCAATGGATAGAAATCCCCTTTAAGGCGGAGTATTACTTATGGCGACCTAGAAATAATCCAGCACTTGGAAACCATGAAGGAAACCTGAAACAAGAAACTATTTACACATGAGAATAATAAATCCCCCGAGGGGCTGGTAACACAAATGTCAACAATACAAGCATTGAGAGCATGGATATCATTGTGAGGCCGTGGAGGGGAAGGGATACAGAAATGTGCACAATACAAACAGCCCAGGGGCAGAACACTGCACGTCATCCCTCAGTTAAAGGTACACAATCCCTTTAAAGCAGGTCTCTAATAGACAAAAATGAAGAAACAGCATCACTCCCGGCCATGGATGTGTTTGCTATTACATCTCAGGAATATCAGACGCTTCCCATGGACACGAGCGGCGCTGTTTCTTCTTTTGTAGTAATAATAATAATAATTCCTTTATTTATATAGCGCACACAGATTACGCAGCGCTGCACAGAGATTGTCACATCAGTCCCTGTCCTCAATGGGGCTCACAATCTAATCAACCTACCAATATGCTTTGGAGTGTGGGAGGAAACCGGAGGACCCGGAGGAGACCCATGCAAACACAGAGGGAACTTACAAACTCTTTGCAGATGTTGACCCTGGGACTTTCATATAAGACTGCAGATTAGTGATGAGGATTGTCTCTGGAGAGATGTGCAACATCCCCCACCGGGGCCCAGAATACCGCAGTGGCTGGCGGTTGCAGCCTAGGACACGCTTGTGTCACGGTGCTTGGTATGGGGACCGGAGGGCTGTCCTACAGCCTGGCAGCTCTCCGGCAGGTGGTGTGTGCAAGAAATATGGAGGGAGAGGCTGTGGTACTGGTTCTCCCTTGGGCAACCCCTGAGTGTCTGTAAGATATGTCCTTGGGTAATGGATGGGGAGCCCGTGGTGGTTACAGCCGTATCCAGGGATCAGATGGAGGCAACGTTGTGCAAATCAACGTACAGTTCTTAATTCAACTTTAAACCGCAGGCAATGGTCAAACACGCAGTAGATTGAGCAAGCTGGTGAGCTGGTGGAGATAGCTTGTCCACAGGAAGGTTGTTCGAAGCCTGGTAGTGGCTTGAGGCTGGGCTGGTAGAGATGGAGCTGAGTCCAGATGGTGGACCTCTGCTGTGGGGCTTAAGTCTCCTGCCCTGCCCTGGGTGCTTCCACCCACTAGGGGATTTTATACTCCCTTGGTCAGGTGTTAGCACTCTCCAATCAGCTTCCAGCTTGCTTTACAATATCACAAGACATTTCATTGGACAAGAACATTTCACAGTGTTAACTCTTACCTTACCAGGCAGTGGCTACAGCTACAATTACTAAGGTTACCTAGCAGTAGCTTCTGGATGATTTGCACACAGTGACCAGATAGACCATGACAAGGAGAGGGCGCTATACGCAACAACCACCTTGCCTATGCATTGGCAGGGGTGTTGCAGATGTATAATCACACCTTTGTGTATATTGTTAGTAGCAGCAGGACTGTTTTACATGGATTTATATTCTAGGATTTTGTTTTTTTGAGAACACTGGGGGTGTATCCTCACACTGTTGTGCTCTGTGCTCTCTGCAGCCAGTGTTAGGTATTGTCCCCTTTGTGCATGTAGTTAGTAGCAGCAGAACTGTGATATATGTATTTATTTATTTTCAAGGATTGTAGCTTCTCCAGGAGCACTAGGAGAGTGTTTTAACCACGCTATGCACTTAGCTATCTACATTGTACTACGCCATAGCCCCAAACCCCCTCAGCTTTTAGTAAAAGCTGGTCCATGCTTCTGGTTGAATACTACAGCAGTTACCCAGTGCATCTGGAGAAGTTACAATTCAAAATATAAACACATATTTCACAGTCCTGCTGCTACTAAAAACAAACACAAAGGGACAATACTTCACTTTGGCTGCACAGAGCACAGCAGTGTGAGGACACACCTTCAGTGCACTTGGGGTAGCTAAAATCCTGAAATCCTGATATATATCCTGATATATTTTTATAGTCCGGCTGCTAGTAACAACACACATAGTGGGAATGATAACGATTCAGGGACAATATCAAACACTGGCTGCACAGAGCACAGCAGTGTGAGGACATGCCTCCAGTGCACTTAGAGAAGCTGTAAAGCCATATATCACAGTCCTGCTGCTACTAACAACATAGACAAAGGTATAATTACACATCTCGCCAGGGACAATACCTGACACTATCTGCAGTCACCAACAGCTAACCCATTCCCCGTAAGTCTTAACCCTTTCACTGGCCGGTCCATACGGTATCGTACATGTCCAGTAGGGGAAGCACTTCAATAGTCAAGGAGATATCTGACACAGCCTTGATCTCAGAGCCTGTACCCTTGATATATTGGGTAATTGTGTAACTTTCCATTACCCGATGGATACAAATCTAGAAGAGGCGCGAGCCCATCACCTTACATGGGGAGAGGAGGCCAAATTTATGACTTTGTTCTTCTTTCATAGAGCACAGCACTATATTTATACACTATGAGAAGTGCTGACTACACTGTAACGCAGCCGCAGCAGTCAGCGACATTGTTTTACATATTTTTTTTTCTTTAAATTTTGCTTTTTCAGCTTTTTTCTAGTTTTGTGATGTAAGTACAAGGCAGGGAGCGCAGAGCGTGTGATCTGGATGAGCGGAGCTGTCCTGACGAGACATAACGGCGATCCTGCTCCATAGCAAGACTAAGCACGCCGCACACAGGGATTGCATAAGACATTAGTGATTCATAACTGCCTCCTATACAGGCGGCCGCCTGCCTTATCACTACCTTATGTGAACTTACATAAAGATTGTAGATAATTGTTTCGGTTTATAGGAAGGTTCCAGTTTTATATAAATCAAATCTATGTAAACAAATGTAAATAAAATGTATCCCAGTTCTCTAGATCTCTGCATGATGTCAATGAATGAAAACGCTCCAGTCTCCATTCAGAGGCAGTAACCCTGTACGTAGCTAGTCCTGCTCTCAACTGGGAAGTGGAAATACTTGTATCCAGTCTAGACAATGCTCTGTGAGCTAAACACATCAGCAGCAGTACAACTCTCTCTGCTGGTTTGTTACAATGTATCAGTATGGAGTCCAGGCTGTTTAGCTCACAGAGTATTGTCTAGACTGGATACAATTGTGTCTCCACTTCTCAGTTGAGAGCAGAATGCACTGGGGCACATTTACTTACCCGGTCCTATCTTGTTCCAAGAAAGTGCATTGTCCGGCCAGAATGCACTCTGGCCGCGATTGACTAAGATTGTGCGCTCGATATCCTGCATGTGTCGCTTCCCCGCTCAGGTCCGCCGGAGTTCGCCTTCTTCTTCCTGGTAGACCCTCCCAGACCCAGAGGGGGCACACACCAGTATGTCATTGTGCTGGGTTTACAGTCCTTCATCCTGGTGGTAGATATCCTTTAAACTAGACAACAAACTTTTTATCTGAGCATCCGACTTGTGAGGATATGGCAGAGTATAAGACTGTCTACTGTGGTAATCTTCTTATATTTGTTATCCATGGCCTCCATCCTTCCTAAAAAAATAAACTAGTGCTTACCTTGTCCTGTGCTGCAGCCCCCCAGACCACCTTGCTATTTTATCCCTCCTCTTGGACAGCCCCTTTAAGGTATTTTCACCAAATCTGCACCAATGCCAAAAAGCGCCTGATGAAAAATATAGCTTGTCCAGCAAGAAACAAACTCCCTTACACGGCTAAAGGAATAGAAAAACACCAACAACATGGCTTAATGTCAAGGGATAAAAAAAAACAGAGTCTGAATTTTTTAAAAACATTTTTACATTCGTATTGGTCTTGAATCCCAGGAGGTCCGGATGCGACAGAAGGACTGGACAATGCGGCTTTGATTTTTCCGGCGTTACATTATCAATAGAGAGAATAATAAAGGAGCGTGCAGATTATTGGTTCCAGTGTCTGTGCCAGGGCGAGCCGAGCCAGCACGGTGTGTACTGAATAACACAGGCGACACCCTGCCTGTTCCCGGTACTGAGAAAACACCAGGGACACGTGCAGAAAGAATGGCGCCAAAACACACGCAATGTTATAAGATACAACCGCATGCGCCACCTACAGGGCAACAAGGGGTTAGGCCGCGCCATGTATGACATAAAAAGGTGGATTTTTATGGCTCTGGTGAATCTACAAAATAACAAGTTCATCTACATGTTCAACAAAAATCTCTTTCTCTCTGTACACAGATTCTATCAAAATATACAAAGATATAAGTCCTCGCAGACTTCTCCCTACACTCCTCTCTCTCCCTCTCTGACCTACTGCTCCCCGAGACATCCCTATAACTCAGATAGCTCCCTAAGAAACCTCTCATGCAAAGTGTGTACAATATCCCCCTGGTCCCCATATATCACACAGACTGCTCCCTATACATGACACAGACTGCTCCCCATACATCACACAGACTGGTCCCCATATATCACACAGACTGCTCCCCATACATCACACAGACTGGTCCCCATATATCA